>VZTT01034306.1:85033-95561 GCA_013400855.1 Buphagus erythrorhynchus | reverse complement strand
CCGGCCTGAGGGAGCGGGGAGCGGAGGGCACCTCCCGCCGGTCGGCATAAGGGACCGGGGAGCGCTGGCACCTCCCNAGGTGGCACACGCGTTCCTGGCAGCCTTCCCGGCCTGAGGGAGCGGGGAGCGCTGGCACCTCCCGCCGCCCGGCCTGAAGGAGCGGGCAGGGCTGGCACCTCCCGCCGCCCGGCCTGAAGGAGCGGGCAGGGCTGTCACCTCCCCCCGCCCGGCCTGAAGGAGCGCTTCTTTCGCCTGCGGCTCCGTCAGCGGCTCCGGCCGCTGCTCCGCTCCGCCCCGCCCCGGAGGCGGCACCGCCGGGACAGGCAGCACCGACAAAGGCAGCATCGCCTCTCCGCTTCCGCACCCGCCAGCATTTGCTCGGGGAAGGTGAGCGGGACAAACCCGGAGCGGCGGCGGCAGCACCGGGAGCCCGGCGAGGCCAAGCGGTGGTGGCGGGGGGAACGCGCGGGTCGGCGCTGTGAGGGAGAGAAGGGGGCAGAGAGCGGGGATTAAGGCGGCTCTTCCCGGGAGCTGCGAGGAGCGGGGGGCAGCGTCCGGCTGGAATCGTGTGCTTGGCCCAGGGCAGGTGCGCTGTGGCCTGAGTCACGGCGGCCGCACCGCAGTGCGCTGCGCGGTGCGGGGCCGAGGGACGGAGCGGCCGCGCACGGCGCTGGAACGTGGCCAGGAGCACCGGCACCTTCCCCGCGGCTCGGGGCCCCCTTCCCCCTGTGCTTTCCCCTTTCCCCCCGTGCTTTCCCCTTTCCCCCCATGCTGTCGTTTGCGATGATAGCTGCAGCAGGTCTTGTCCGCCTGCCTCCTCCCAGGTGGGACTGCAGAGAAATTCTGTTTCACAACCGGGCACTGAGCCTTCCGTGCTGTAGCAGTTGCTGTTTCTTGTCATTGAGATGGGTCGGATGCTTGACTTACAAGACTAATTTAGAAAATATAGTTTAGGAGATGTTTTTTTCCTTTCATTTTTTTAAGCCATGTTGTGAATTGCTGTTTGTGTATCTAGTGGTTGCTTTTCAAAGATCGGAATTTCCTGATGTCTCATGCAGAAACAATTACTTGTTTTCCTAGACGTAGATGCCTTGAATTACTACTGTTTCCTGGCTCTGATGATTTCTTTTTATCTGCCTAACACTTATGCTGGTCATGACTTGGTGTTGCTAAAAGGCAAAGCTGTTGTTGTCTGCTGACACATGGGTGACTGAGGACTCCTGGAAGATGGAGAGATTCCCAGGGTGGTTCTGTTTGCTGTCCAGAAGGGCTCTTGCTGTAACCACCAGACTTAACAGCGCTCCTGTAGATCCACATCACTGTGGGACGAGCCTCTGGCCTTTGAAAGACTTCTTGCAAAGTTGTTTACCCCAGAAAATAAGCTCACCTTGCACATTGTGATTCTGTTTTTTATAGTTTCCCCTCTGCTCAACAGTAAGTCATATAAAGAGGAGAAAAAGGAGAGCAGGTTGGTTTTTTTAGTCGTTGGATGGGGTTTCTTATGGTTCTTTTGGATAGGTTTGGGTTTTTTGTTTGATGAGGTTTGGGGTTTTTTGTCAGTAGAAAAATTAGCTAGACTTAAGATTGAGAAGCATTTAAATACTTTTTGCTGTGAACCTATCTTTTCAGGTCCACAGTCACTGGGAGGAAGAAGCTCCATCCTAACATGGTTAAGATCTGCCATGCTAAAATCTTATAGTTGCAGGCAGAATTAAGAGCAGTGACTGTTTCATTACAGTTTTATCAGATGTAAAACTTGTTATCTGAATACCTTTAATATTTTGGAGCTTTGAATGCTACTTGGGCTTTAAAAACAAACACAAATCAAGTATGGTCCTTCTCTCCTTGCTCTGTCTGCTTGATGCCTGCTCGGAATAGCAGAGGTTTTTTAGTAAGCTGTGATTGTAGTTCAGAGTCTGTGTGCAGAAATCTGTCTGAGAACTCCTGCTTTGGAGCTGCCTATGTTTAAGAAATTCCTGACCTTCCCATCTGACTGCTGCCTACAGATTGCAGCAGCCATGGAGACCTGAGCCACTGCTGCAGGCACTTGGTGAGTTATTGCCTGTGTCAGTGCCTCAGTGAGAGGGACAGATTTTGGGAGAGGAGAGGCAAAAGCTCCTGTAGAGCAGCCAAACCTCTTGCAACCTCATGAGAGAGGAGAAAGGAGAGCAGTCTGGCTCCAGGGTTACTGGGGAATTGCTGAAAGAGAAAAAGCATTTGAGACCTTTCTTTTTGTTAGGTGCATTTGTAGCTGTGAGAAATTGGGAGACCTGTTGAATGGTGTAATCAGAGAGGAGAGAGGAGACCCATCTGAGCCTGTCAGGGCTCAAATATCAGTTCTGAGAATAAAAATCCTGTTCTCAGAATAAAAATCCTCCCTTGGAAAGTGCAGTTATTTTTCTCTCTTGTGTTTCCCTGTTTTTCCTGGCCAGTGCTTTCAGTTTTGTACTGAAAAAAGTCTTGAAACCTCGGTTCATCACCAGGCACTTTGCTTTTAAATAGCATAAACTTGTAATACCTCTTTATGCCCCCAAATTAGGGAAGAAGCATGACCAAGATGAACTGCATCCTGCTGACCACCTGCATTGTTTTGATTGCTTTTTGTGGTTCTGGTGAGTAGAAGAGAGGGACTTTGTGGTTTAATGTTATGACAGAGGCTGAGAAAATCATGGAAAAAAGTGCCAGAGGGAGGAAAAACAGTGAGAAAGGCCTGGATTATTTAATACCACTGTGGGGAATGGCAGTAACCATCAAAGCAGGGCTCAGTTTCTGTTCTGATTGTCTTGGGTCAGGAGAGATAATCAGAGACAGGATGTGGTAATGCTTAAAACAACAGAAAACTGGAATTTTGCTGCTAGAAAATGGGATTCTTCTTGTGTGAATTGGAAACCAGTGTGTAGTATGAGAGGGAAAGGAGATTGAGTTTAAAAAATGGATAGAAGAAAACTCAGCTGCAAGTATCTGTTATCTGGAACCTGGAAAAGGCAGTCTTCAAGAGCAGATAAAAAGAGCAAGCATTTAATATCTTGTTCTGCAGGCAGATAATGGTGTTTTTAAAAGTGATATAAATACATGCTTCAAGATGTGCCTATCAAAACTGTCAGCCTCAACTGGTGCACTGACATAAGCTTGTCAAGTTTAACTGAAGTCTTGAGTTTAGCAATTTTAGCTGAAGTCTTGAGCTTAATAACCAGGCATATGTTTTGTGACAATTAGATGCAGATAAATGATTGTTCTTTTTTTTTTAATGCTGCTGCTGCTGTCTCAGTAGTTTATTACTCAGTGAAGATAAACCCTTGTTGTCTTAGGTTATACCTTAAGATGTTACCACTGTGACAACAGCCCTACCGTGTGCAGGACCAACAGCACCTGCTTAACGACTGAAGACTCTTGCTTGCAGTTGAAATTTGGTATGTACAGTGTCCCACAGACCTAAAATAAACCCACTTGGATCAGCTTTCATTGCCTGGACACCTCTAATCTGGCCCTAGCATACATTTCTCAGCCTCACTCAAAAGGAGCTTGCAGATACTCTTGAAGGTCATGCTTATATCCAAACAATAATGTAATGATTTAGAGTTGTAGCTGTACAAGCATGTACATAGATAGCTGTATATCCAGATTTAAAAAATAAACAAACAAGCAAAAACCCACACAAGGGAGCTAGAAATAAAAAAAAAAAAGACAGCATTGAAATGAAAATACAATTTGTTACTCTTTGAAAACAGATAAAAGATGTGTAGCCCACAAAATAAAGCTGCAGATGAATGGCTCAGTCATTTATGAATTGACACTATTAAAATAAATTCTCTTTTTCTGAGGGTGAAGTGATTTGTGTCTCAGGAAGGACACTTTAAGTAGATCAGGTTCCCCAGGGTATGGCCTTGAATGTTTCCAGGGATGGGATATCCACCAGCCCTCTGAACAATCTGTGCCAGTGTTTTACCACCCCTGTCTACTCTTGCTGCTCTGTCTTCTGCACATTCTTCACTGAGAGCCTTGTCAAGTGCTGGCCCAGGCTGCTCAGGGCAGCGCTGGAGTCCCCATCCCTGGAGGGATTTAAAGATGCCATGTGGATGTGGCACCTGGGGCCATGGGTTAGTG
This sequence comes from Buphagus erythrorhynchus, assembly GCA_013400855.1. Taxonomy (NCBI): domain Eukaryota; kingdom Metazoa; phylum Chordata; class Aves; order Passeriformes; family Sturnidae; genus Buphagus; species Buphagus erythrorhynchus. The sequence goes on along the minus strand of VZTT01034306.1, from coordinate 91,457 downwards.
GAGGGCTTGGCAGTGCTGGATTAAAGATTGGACTTGATGATCTCAGAAGTCTTGTTCAGCCTAAATGATTCTGTGAATGCAGACTGAGCTGGCTGGTGTTGCCAGGTGTCACTCAAACTCCACCCTGTATTTCCCAGTGGGTGAATTGGATACACACTGCGAAATTCCTAGTGAAAGCAAGTTTGGAAACTTCTAAACACTTGAACTTAAAAAAGCAAGTACATGGCTGTGGCAAAAACAAAATTCTAGGGCTGATGCTGGGGTCACAAATAACCCATGAACTACAAGAGTTTACCAGAAGTGTCCCTTCTGGGGAGGGCAAGTGATCTGTCCCTGAAATTTCACATCAAATTCTCATTCCCAGTTTGCTACGAAAGTGGGGGTACATTTTATACCTTGTTAGCCACTTCTGTGCAGAGTGCTGTGGGTGGGACTCTGGTCAGACCTTCCATTCTTTGTACAGTATATTTCTTGGTAGGAGGTTTGTGCTGTGTTTGTGCAACACATTTCTGGGTGTGGGGTTGAAGAACCAGACTGCAGCTTCTGCCTCCCTCCACTACCCCCCAATGCCATGGCAACACAGACCACAAGGCCTCCATCCAATTTCTGTGTTTACACCATGGGCCCTGTCACAGATTGAGCTTTGCCTTCTCCTCAGTGTTTTATTTTCTAACAATGGCAGTCTAAGCACTGCTTCTCTCTCCATACCAAAAATGGTGTTACTGTCAATACTCTCTTAATCTGTTTAATTTTTTTTTTTGTTCCATAGGTAAATTGAGAACTTTTTCCTGCTGGAGGTCATCCCAGTGCAGTGTGAATGAAATTGCTGATTCCTTCCTGTTGGATAATTTTGAGTTCTTTTGCTGCCAACACGACCTGTGCAATGAGAGTGCAATTACTGGGGTTAACAAAGCAGCCTTCAGTATTGCTTCTGTATTGGCCATGTTATGGATGCTCATGTAATAATCCTTATTTGTTAGCTGTCCTTTCAAGATAAAATTGCATAAAACCATTTAACTCTTTTCTATATTGCATATTTTCACCTCCTGTCCATAGGCAGAAACATTCCCTTGTAATTTTATGTTGTTTCCCAAGGTTCTGTCTGTTAAATCACTGTCTCCATTCATGGGAAGGACATGTATGTTGTTACCAGTTATTGGGTGTTTTGATCTGTCCCCCTGTTCATGGGGAACAGCTCTTGTGAAGATATGTTATCTTGTGGAGAACCTGGACAAACTCCAGTGGGTGATGTGAAGGAGAAGGAACACTACAGCTTTTTCTGCTGGAAACTGTTATTTTTTTCCCCTGTCCCATAAACTGTCATTATTTTTGGTTGGCGTTTCTGTGTTTTTTGATTTGTTTGGCTTTGGATCTTCCTTATCACAAACCAAGCAGTGGATTTGCCCCCAACACAAGAAGTGTTGGATCATAAGTGTATCTTGCTACAGTCTTTGTGATGAATATGGAAATACTCAGTTTCAAGTTATGTAAACACTTTGTTGCCATCACTGTACCTTTTTTTTTTTCCTACAAGCCAATGTTATAACCTTGTCAAGCGCAGTTATTTTGGGAGAAAGCATCTACATTTCTTAAACCAAAATACTGCTATAAGTGAGAAACACTTACCTTTTTTAAAAAAAAAATATATTTCTGTGAGCATGTAGACAACATGTGATAGCTTCTTTTTTGATTTCCCTCATACATTATCCATGCTTAGGATTTTAATTGAGCATGTGCTTTGCACTGAGTATTTATTGGTATACTGAAAATCGATTATAAAATGCTAAGGAGTTGAAATGGCACATGTAGGTTACTTCCCCACCTAGTTAGCTTTTGGGTTTTGTTGAAAACGGTGACAGGTAAACTTAACCTTTCAAGTTTCCACCTAAGAGTATTAAAATCTCACAGAACTTTCTTTCCATAAATGCCAATGCACAGTATAGGTGTGTATTTATATAGCATGAATAAAACCTGCTTCATCTGTAGGTGGTCAAATATTGAAATACTGACCTCTACTGACTGTAGAGGTCAAATACTGAAATACTGACATTGCTCTGCTCCGTGGTGGAGACAGACCTTGGGAACATCTTTGGTATCTGGGGACCCTCTCAGTCAGGTGGGATGCCAGGTCCTCCTTTTTCTTCTTCTGGAGCTGCTGGTATATCCCTGCCAGAGTTGTGTCCATTGCCAATGGGATATCCTCTTGCTGAGGACCCTCGCTTGTGCTCTTGACACCAGTGACACTGGTCAGTGACACCAGTGCCACCAGTTCACCAGTCACAACAAGGGTGTTGTTCCAGATCCCCAATGTATTCCTCAATGTACCTTTTGGTTGAGCTTATTGTAGCTATGAAAGTGTCGTGGGATCTCTCCCATCACTCGAAATACGGCAGTCATCATGTCTTTGATTAATAAAAATGTCAAAAAAGAAGAGCATGGAGTGTGTGGTGATTTATTGGTATTTACAGCTGGATAGACCTCCAGTTGTTTCCATGGGAGGTGCATCCATGCTTCCCATCCAGAGACTCAGGAAGTTCCATATAGACTTCTCCTTTATTTTTATTTCCCACCTGATTAAAAACAGACACTGGAATACAGCAATTTCTGCACAATTACTTTTTCCATTGCTGCAGCACCATTTGTCAAACTCAGGCTCATTTCAGGTGAAAAAGTATTAAAGCAATCAATATAAATTGGGGGAAGGTTTGTAGCAGAGGTATCTTTTGTTGGACAAGGTGATAGATTCCTTATGCTTACATCATCTTGATGGCAGCATTTTTTTCCTCTATTATGTTGTCAATGTCTTTTTTGATGGTGGTACTTTTAAACTTGTTTCTTTGCTGTATGGCCTGCATATATAAAATATTCTCCTTTTTGGATAAGTGCTAAAAGAAGCTCTGAATTTTGTCTAATCTTCAAGCAATCATTTTTATTATTTTTTTTATAGCCTTGAACACTTTGTCTAATTATCATAGTTTTTTATTTCTCTTCTAAAAGCAGCTTAAGCAATAGTCCTTGTGTTTTAAATGTGTTACTTTCTTTTTGTAAAGATTAACCAGAACATTCTTTAATTCCTGTAAGGTTTGCAGTTTCTGAGTCTGGCTGTGCTGACCGCTGATCCCTCTCCTGCAGTTTGTTGAACGGTGTCTGCTCCTTGATCTTTGGCATTGCTCCCCCTGCTGCTGGTGTCTTATGCCCAGATTTGCTACCTAGTCCACAAAGAGGACCATTAAAACCAAGAGAGACAATAAAACTTTAGTTCAAATATTAAAATATCAGAACTTGTTCAACTCCGAGTCCACTAGGACTCCCAAGTCCTCTGCAAAGCTGTTTTTCCCCTGGTCAGCCCCAGCCTGTGCTGATTCCCAGCATTGGGTGATTCCCAGCCTTTGGGGTGGGTGTCACAAAGTGGTGCCTGAAACCCGGGAACTCCTAACTTTGGGCTTCCCTCCATGGGAATATCAGCCAGGTATTTTGTGTGGTTCAGCTGTGTCCTCTAAGACCCAGGATAATGCCAGATAAACTGAGGGTGAGTGGCTGTGCCACTGTGCAGAGGTTGTTGCCCCCTGCAATGAGTGCTGGGTAACTCATCACTGTTGCTTTGGTTTTATTTTGAAATTATCTGACTGGTTTGCTGTTCTGAATTTGTGGCATGACTAAAATCTCATCCTTTGAGTGTGCTTTTTATGCCACTGCACGTCATTTATGTACTAATGGTTATCTGATCACCCAAGAATATTCTTCCCTACATCTGCTTCTCAGTTGCTCTCATAACCAGCAGTCTCTTTTGGGGGGGGGGCAGACACACAAGTTATATAGGAACAAGAAGAAGGTAACAAATGAAAGCTTCAGCAGCAGCAGGAATTCATTCTTGTGATCTGTTTTTCCCATTAATTGCTCCTCCAAGTCGTCATGGTGGTGACCAGGTGTCCTTTGACTTGAACTTGGGCATGGAGAGAGCTTGGAAGCCTCCTAGTACTGGTAGGAATGTGGGGCTGATACACCTGGTTGAGAAGAATTTGGCTTTATCCTGTGTGAATCCTTCTCCAGTTTTACCATCTCTCATCAAAGATGAGGTGGGATGTCTCTGTGTTATTTCAGGATGCAGGAAATTGTGAAAAGAAGCAGATGCATGGGGAAAAGCAGACAGGCAGAGCAAGCAATTTCCTCCCACTGCTTTTTGGTGTGAGAGGAAGGAGAGACTGACCAGTGAGCAGCTTTATTTTGTAAGAAGGAGTTGCTAAGATAACAGAAGTCCCAGCAGAGAGCTGCACATTAAGTACTTCACTGTTACTCTAACTGGGGCATCTGGATACTGCTGTAATATAAATATTAAATGCATTTAACAACAGCGGTGTTCCTCCAGCTGAAAAAGAGTTTAATGTGTCTGAATCTCTTTGTGTCTCCAAGGGCCTGGATCTCACTGGTAAATACAGCTAGTCCTAAGCTGGCATCACAGCAGGGGAGTTTGGCTATGCCTAAATAGCCAAGAAAGCGTTGTCTGTGAGATCCCCTTGTTTATTGAGGCAGAAACAAGCACACTGCACTTTCTGACTCCACACAAGGTGAATATTGCACTAGCAGCACAGTGCTAACACCATTCTGCATCTGAGAGAGGGAGAAGAGAGCGACTGATTGGCTGTGAGATCCCCAAAAGAAGTGCATTGTCATCTCCACTCCCATCTTTCCAAGAATAATTTATACATTGGGATAAAATGAAGACCTGCAGATGATATTATTTTTATGGGTATGACAACTTACAGCATAGGGAAAACTGTCCTGGAGCCTGGGAAAGGGCAAGTTAAAAATACTTTAGGTTTCTTCCTCCTAAGTGGAATGAATTTAAAAAAAAAGTTCCCCTCCCAAAAAACGAAATCTCTGCATGTGATCCAGTATTGGTTCTATTTAAGGGATAAGCAGTCTTGAATTGATTTAGGTGCTTCTGAACCCATACCCCAGCACCTTGTGAGTCCAGCTGAGTTATTCATGGCACACTAGCGCTGTTCAGGAATGGCAACTTCACCATTCCTCACTGCACAGGGTTGATAATGATGCTTGATACAATTCAAACCAGCCCCTTGCACCGTTTTGGTAGATAGGAATGAGAGTGAAGCACCTGCACTTCTGTTCTCTCTCACAGGTATTGAGAGATGCTGCTGTGGGGCCGGTTTGGAGAAAAGGTATGGAGACACTGCAGGATGGGGATAAAATCACAAAGGTTACAGGTTGAGAGGATGGATGTTGTGGTCAGATTCACTATGGAATTTGTTTTGGAGACTGCTGCAAACCACAGAAACCTTATTCTCCAAAGGATTCTCCAAGGAGCGCTCTGTGCCACGTGCAAGCCCAATGTTCTGGAGTTCATTCTGTGCTCAGGCTCCTATTTTCAGAGATGCTACAGTCTGCCAGGGAACTCCAGGCATCCATCATCATCAGCTGTCATGTTCCTAAGTGGTCAGGGCTTGGGTGAGAACATGCACAGTGTCATCGTTTAGCTCACATCTGAAATGAACGACAATAAGAGTGTTGCACCAGGAAAAGGTTAAAGTGATTAAAATGACAGCCACATCTTGAAATCAAATGACTTTTAAAGTCTGATGTCTTTCTTCTTTCCTGTTCCCAGTCATGGTTATGCTGTAGGATCCTGTGAACTGAGGTTTATTCCCTGTTCTATGGGATGAAGTGATGCTTGTCTGGGGAATGATGGAGCTGTAGCCCAGCACCCAGTGCCAGCTGTCTCTAGAAAGCTGCATTTTGCACACAGATAGAAGGACTATCTAAAAGATTACAAAATGCAAAATAAAATTCTGCTGCTGTCAGATACAAGGCACAGCTTCCTTTTGTACCTGCTTGTTTTACCCTACAGCAAGCTGGACGTGCTTTTCTTTTATTTTGTGCTTAGAAAAAGGATTTTCAGTCCATTCCTCTCCCTGAAAGTGAGATCAATACAACAGTTGTTATGAAAATGCCCTTTCCTAGTAATACAGCAGCCAGTTTTTCTAGTATAAAAGTGTTTTAACTTTATTTATTACTATCCCTCAATTCCATTATGTACTGCAATGTACTGAGGTAGTGGAATCTTACTGGAGACTTTGGCACTGCTCATGTGTAAACATAACAAACTAAAGGAGGATCTAACCTGGAATGATGGCCTTTGCCTTGAGGTAATGGTTTTAAATTGAAGGAAGGTGAGTTCAGAGTAGATATTAGGAAGAAATTCTCTCCTGTGAGGGTGGTGGTGAGGCGCTGGCACAGGTGAGCAGATAATAAATACGTGGTGATGTGTAGGGAGACGTAAGTCTCGCTTGTAGGTCCCTGCTGCCTCACAGAAAAATGGGAAAAAAGTTTGGGAACACCGGGAGACCAACAGGCCTCGGAGCCAGAGAGCCGTGTGGGGGTGGCGGTCCTCCGCGCCGGCAGGGGG
>VZTT01034306.1:73018-84976 GCA_013400855.1 Buphagus erythrorhynchus | reverse complement strand
CATTCCCATTGCCGGGCGCCGATGGAGCCGGGCAGGAAGGGTTGGAAATAGGGGAAAGGGTGGGAATGGCTCACTGGAGTTCTGTACGCCCCACATGCACCTGCACTGCTTTGATCTGCTGGTTCTCCACTGGGTCACTCTTACAAAACAGTGCTTCCCTTGTATTATATATGTATATTTATGTATTATACATTTATTATGGAAAGTAAGTAACAATTCATATTAATATTTAAATATGGTCAGTGTGACTAAGAGACCATATTTATAACAGGTCAGAGGAATAGCCATATTAATGTCTCAGTATATTTTCATAAGGGTGTGTGTGGTTTGGTTAGAATTTATTCAGTTTCTGCTGTGTGTTGTATGTTCATGCAGATTTTGGCCAAAGTTTTGTCCAGGAGCTTTTAGTTCGTATATGGCACAGATCTTTTGAAAACAAATTTAGTTGGTGCAGCAGAAGAACCAGAATCTTGGTGGGTAAAAGCAAAAGTGCGCAGGTACTAGGAGAAAACAATTAAATAGGAATGGTTTTCTTTCAGTGGGTGTGTTTCCAACACCAAATTGTTTCAGGGAATGGGTTTAAAATAATACTAGGGCTGTTACACAGCTTGTTTTTCTTCTGTAGGCCGGTGGCAGAGAGGAAGGAGGGGACTGCCATCACCTTCCTCAGTAGTGAGAGCTGGAATGAGCTGCTGCCCAAATCTGTCATGTGTCCCTTGTGCTGGGCCCTGTGCTCTCTGACTCAGGGCACTGAGGAGACTGGAAAGTGCCCAGATGAATAATACATTATTAGTTTTTTTTTTTTAGCTGGATTTGGCTGCAGCTGGTAGGGGATGAGTTAGGAAGGCAAAGCTGCCACTGAGGCTTTTCTTTTTGGTAACATCCTGTTGTGATCAGAGCTGAAACCTCAGTTGTACTTTGAGCATTAGGGGAAAGTTGTTTTATAAAATTAAGTGGCATCTGTTGTGTCTCATGGAGGTTGTGGAAGATGAAGAGTTGAGGGATTGCAGCTTTTACTTGCTGTCTGTACCCTAGAGGAAAAAAAGCAAAACCCATCCTTGGTTGATTTCATTTCAGGTAGGAAAAGCCTGATCAATTTTGTTTCCCAGCTTGATTTGGAAAACTTGTCAGTGTTTAGTGTCACTGATGTAAATAAAAAAAAAAACACATCAGGAAGGAGTAGTTGAGGTATTCAGGTAGGACTGCTGGCAAGTGAGACCAGCAAAATTATTCCAGCAGTCAGAGCTGGAAATGAGCTGAAATATTTACAAATGCACCACCACGTTCCATCTAGTGAGTCATTCTGGCCTCTTTGTACCTGGGTAACCCTTTGGTGTGTCTGGAAGTGAGCTTTTCACTGGGAACAGGTTTGATGTTCTAGCTCTGCAGTAGTTATGAGAGGAGGGTTTCACTTACAGGTTCTGCAGTTCCCATCCCCACGCCCATGGTTTGTTTGCTGATTTTAATGTTAGGAAAGATCCTTAGGATGATCCAGTCTGGCCTTGTAGGTGATGTGGGCCATAGGTTGCAGTCTGTGATTCCTGGGTTGAGCTTTGAAGTGATGACCTGCTTTAAAAGCAGCCTCTGCTATCAGGCTGCATTCTTTCAAAGATAAGCAGTGTGCTAATGCTTACTATAAACTGCTTTCCAAATTCAGACCTGTGGAGATGTAGTTCTGGAGTCTGTAATACAGAATGGGGAGGACACATGATTTTCCTCTGGGTGTTGCTAGTTGAGAGTGACGATTACTGAGCAGGTGCAGTGCTGGTTGTACTTTTAAGATAAGCAGCAGTCAGAGCAGTTCAAGCAATTTGATGTTTTTTAATGGTTTTAGCCTTAGTGTGTGATTTTTTTAGAAATCTGCGTTGATGTTTTTGTGCAGTGACAGGCAGTGTTTAAGGTCAGGTTAAATATTAGCAAACTATATGTAGTTTGTGTCTTCTATTTATATGTTGGAGAGGCAGCTGTTCTGAATAATACTCCATGGCATTTACTCTTTAAAGACTTCTCTGGATTATTTTTGGAAGTATTGGCATTTTACTGACTGACGGATTTTAGAAAAGGCGCGTTATGCATATTTTGTACATCATGAGAAGTGTTATTTCTCAACAACTGATGGCGTAGTGGAGATCAGAGGTGCTGTCAGAACTGAACAAATAACTCTGAAGCATTTCACAGTGAGATAGATACATAGTAGTATGAATTAATTACAGTTATTTGAGTCCCTGATACTTACTGTGGTATTATTTCATTTATATTTCCATAGCCATTGTGGAACTATGTGGAAATGGGGTAGTGGAGATGATTCTCCTTCCAAAACAGCAGTAAGTACTGAACTACTATTAATATATTTTTAATACTTTCTGACACAGAGAATCTTTCATTTTTCATACACTAACCATATTTATTTTCTCTTTTATAAAGCAGTTGTTTGATTAATTTTACCATGACAGTTTTAGGGCTCTAAAAGTCAGGTTCTGTCCTTGTTTCTTATCTCCTTGATATTTAATTTCTCATGCCTGCCACAGCTGCTGTGCTCATCCTCACTCTGCTTATCCTGCCTTAAGGAACATCTGTAGGAGTTACATAAGCTCCATCCCCAGGGTATCTTTGGGTAGAGTAGGTTCAATATCAATATTTTATGGGTATTTATTTTATTTAGCAGCACTGCTGGCTGTCACAACACAGATGCAGTGAATGAGGAAGTTAAGGTGTTCATACCTAGAATGCTTGGATGGTTTTGCTGTATTTCAAGCCAGTATTGCTAAAGCAGTTCATAAGGTTTAGAATTCTGTGTGACTTGGTGAAAACAGCCTGCTCTAAGTATATATAAGCCACGAAGGTTTTAGCATTGCATTTGCTGACTGTTGTAATAAAGTGAGACACCAAGTGCAGGCATTTGGGGAGCAGTGCTGTGTGCCTCATTTGGCTTTTTGAAAGCACCCTGAATGTCCCCAGGCTGCATATTCCCTGAATCTCTGCAGGCTCCAGGCTCCAGGGACGTGGGAAGCGCAGCGGTGACAGATCTGACGGAGCAGCTGACAAGCACTGAGCAGCTGCTGGCACAGCTAAAGGAGCTTGTCAGGGAGAAGGATGCTGAGCTCCGGAGCAAAGATCTTCAGTTAAAGGTACTGTGCATGTGTTCATGTCAAAACCATTGTTTAAAACCCCCCTTCAGTCCTTTTCATCATGTTCTACAAGCTTCTAGTTTGTTTCAGCAGCTCTAGGATGGTCACAAGGAGCTGTTCTGGGGTCTGGGCATTGCTGCTTGTTCCCAGCATGTGTTCTGTTCCAGGATTGAACTAGAAGGAATTTAATATCCTGAAATTTTTTTGGGGCTTGTTACTCTTTTTAAAAAAGTCATAAGGTTGATCTCTTCCTACAAGAGATTTCTTTCTGCCCTTTTTATCTGTGGATGTGAACAGCTAAGTGTTAAAATACTTAATGTTTTAAAACTCACTGTAAATCGAGTTCTCTTTAAACAAAATGAAATTTATACTATCATGAAGGTGTCCGTCTTTTAGTATGTTTTTATGAAAAAATAATTCATTCTTCTTGTTAAAAAATCAAGCCTAGAATTTGTATTGCTATGAAAAAAGTGGGGAAATTTATATCATAGGGTTTTGAATTCTATACAGTAGTAATCACTGTGTGCAGGAAGTTTAAATAGAGAAGAGAAAATTTAAATAATGAAAGTGAAACATTGTAATGTATCTTCAGAGAAGATATTTTTTATTAATCACTTTGGATTTCTCCCTCTCTTTTTTCCTCTTTAATGGAAGAATTGGAGCGGGCAGTTGTCCGTGTAGCTAATTTAGTCTGTCATGACTTCGATGTTTGTAGGAGGAGAAGGAATCTGCTGATGCCAAGCTTTCCAAGCTGAAGCTGCAGAACAAAGCCAAGGTTGCATCATTAACTTCACAGCTGGAAGAACTTAAGAAGCAGTTACCAGTGGCAGGAGGCTTAGAGGCCAAAGCAGAACCAAAAAAGGTGAGGTGTTCACGCATTTGAAAGCAGATACAATTTCTGGGGTGCTGTAGGCTTTCCATGTTTGATTCAATGGGGAAATTAAAATTTTGAGCTGAGTCAGGTTAGGATCAGGATAGACTGAGTGGGTGCTGTCAGTTCATCTGTGTTTCTATTTAATTCTTTTATTTTTCAATAGAAATCCAGAAACTTGCACATTCCCTTCAAATTGTTTTAGTAAAAAATTCTCACTCCTTCATCCTATTAGCAGCTCGAAGTTTTGACACATGTGAATCAGGCAGACAAGGCTTGGAGAAGAAATGAAAACAAAAACAGTCTTGTTCCTTAGGAAATGTAAAACTCTCATTAGCAAAATGTAAATTAAGTGTTGGAAAGTGACAGGTGTTTTATTGTTAGCTAGAGAGTCTCAGATCTGTTTGTAGTAACACACTTGTGCAAGTAGATTTGTATTTCTTCAGAGTAGGACTTCGTGCAGCTTCTAAAATAACTTTAGTGAGGCTTTAATTTTTCAAGGGGATTTGTATTTTAAAGCTGTGCTGGAAGGGAATGGTAACAATCAGTTTGTTGCAGTCCCCAGTTTTCCTCAAAAATGTGCAGTAACTTTATTCCTCTCATCTTTCTTTGGCTAACAAAACATGCTTGGCAATTGCACTTCATTTCTTGTAATGGCAGATAATTTCTATAAAACAGCAATTACAACTGTAGAAATGCTGGTTAAAAACATGCTTAGGAATGGTTGAATTTGCATTTTTCCCCCCAGTAGTCCTGTTTCCCTCTGATACATGTGGACTACACTTGCCAGGTTATTTGAGTTTCAGTTGCCAGAGGAAGTGAATCTCCTTGGTGCACATTCCAGTCCACTTTTTAGCAGTAATTAGCATGAATAATTTAAATACAAAGACTTTTTTATGCTTAATATAAAACTCTATGCCAGCTTTTACATGGAATATGAAATATATAAGAGAACTGAAACACAGTGTGTGAGTAAAGTCTGCTTTTTTCACCTGTATTATCAGACTAAGTAGAGGTACAGAATCCAGGAGTTGCCTGTTCATGGAATGCAAACCTCCCTGTTTTTGCAGGCATCAAAAGATGGAGACCAGGAAAATGCTGCAGCAAATCGAGGGAAAATATTAGTGCTGAGAAGGAGAATTGAAGAGCTGGAATCCCAAATCACACAAAAAAATGAAGAGTTACAGAAAAAGGTGGTGTTTTATAGGATGTGATTTTTCACCTTTGTGGTGTAGGATTGTGTTTGAATATGTTTATTTAAATATATATTTAATTCTGTGGTACTGAACAGCCATTCTGGGAGTTTTGTGTTGAGGAATTATGTTACAGCCTCAGGAAGGGCAGTAGGAATTCTGTAATTGTGCCTTCGGTGAGCAGGGAATACTGGGTGAATGAAGTAGGATACATGGAGATGAGCTCTGTGGGTCAATGTTATATTTAAATCTTTATTTTTGAACAAAAATACTGGTTTGCTTCAGTTTTCCTCATTGAAAAAAATAGGTCATAACCGGAAAAAATGTAGGCAAGGACTGATTTTATGTTGTGGTGTTTTGTGGATATAACTTCCCTGGGGATGGTGGCAGGAATGGGAATGCTGCAGAGTTTGAGAGAAAGGTTCAGTAAATAATGATTACACTTCAAACAGAGCCAGTTATACATCTGCTTGTAGTTTTTGGAGTACTCTAACACAGGCAGTCAGGCAGTGATGCAAACCATTCCTCTGTGCTGCAGATGGAAGCACAGAGCACAAACAATTCTGCCTTTCCACCTTCAGGAGGCGGAGCTGGAGGCGCAGCGCAGCCGAGGGGCTGACATGGATGCCATGCTGGCAGAGAGGGAGAAGAAGCTGGCTGAGAGGGATGCTTACATCAGGGATTTGCAGGTGGCCTGTGGATCCAGCGATGCTGCCAATGAAATATTCCTGCCCAATGAAGAATTGAAGGTATGTTAGCAGCTCAGTTATAAAATCTCTATAGAGTTTTCAAGGAACCAATGAATTCTTATATTATGTAGCCAGTCCCTCTCTGAAGCACAGTTAATTGTGAATAAAAATTCTTTAGTGACCATCTTCAGTTATATATATTTACTTGCTTATTTTGTCCTTACCAGGGAAAGGCTTCATGATTGCTGTATCATTTTTCTGCTAATTGTCTTTTGGTTTGCCTTGCAAAGAACCAGCTGGCAGCTAAGGAGTCATCACTGCAAAGCATGGAGATTCTGGTGCAGAGCCTTACCAAGAAGGTGGGAGACAGTGAGGAAAAATGCAGCTTGTTCCAGGAGCAGATTGAGAGCCTGAAAAATATTCAAAGCAAGGAAAGAGAGCATTTCCAAGGAAAAGAAGCTACATACATGGAAAATGTAAGTAAATGCAGGATTCTAAAAGTTATATCCAGTTCTTAGGAAAATGGTAAGAGAGCTACAAGCCACATTGGAAGTAGAATACAAGTGTTAGAGGAGGAGACTGCCATTTGGGCTTAGTTGGTAGAAACTTGCTAGGAATGAACCTAAGTGACTAATTAGTGTATTTAATGTTACTGGAAGCAAAATTCAGATTTAATTTGGAATTCATTGTCTTGCTGTGCCTTTAGTTAGACAGTTCAATGTGATTTTACTATAGTTTGTGGGCTGGTTTCATATTTATTTTCTTTGTCGTTTTAGGTACGTGTGTATCAAAATATTATCCAGGAAAAGGAAAAGGAGCTGGAAGCACAGAGAGAAAAACATGAGCAGGAGCTTTTTAGATTAGCTGCTAAATCTGATGCAAGTGCTGACCTAGAACAGGTACGTTGCTCTGGAAACTCAGCAGCTTGAATTGGGAGTCATGTAATTACTAAACTCTGTGACACAGTTCAAGTGTCTGGTTGGGAGAATAAAAATAAATCTTTTATAGATTGCTTGATTATTTAACTTTTAAATTTTGATAGCTGCTAAAGGCCTTGAAACAGAAGCTCCATGAAAAGGAAGAAGTCATGCTGGGAAGGACGCAGGTGATTGATGTCTTGCAAAAAGAGCTGGATGCCAAGGACCAGCAATTGAAAGTAAGAAATACCATAAGTAGGAGTATAGGTATAATGTTTGTCAGTGGTAGGAAAAATACTTTGCATTAAAATTATAAATGTTTTTTGTGCTGTGTTTTTTTTTAACAGGAGATTAATGAAAACATGAAACGTATTTTATCTGAAAAAGAAAACCTCCAGTCTAAATTGGATGCTGAGAAACATGTAATGAGAGCCCAATTAAAAGACATGATGGAGAAACATGAGCTTGAAATGACAAAAGTTAAGGCGAAACACAATGCTGAACTGCATGAAATTCAAGAGAAACATGAAACTGAGCTGCAAGAGAAAGACCAGGCCCTGGTTCAGCTTCAGAAACAAGTGGCAGAGTTGAGTGGTGGTGGACAGAGTAACTCCAAAGAAGTCAAAGATCTGGAATCTGTAACCAAACAGAAGATGGAAGATTTGGAAGGTATACTATTTAAACAGTTGTCACTGACAAGATTAAAGGTTTCTTTGCCCCAGACTTCTATGTGTTTTGAGCCAATTTCCTACCTATTGCAATTAGAACCATATGAAATTTGATGGAATATTATTGCCACAGTAATTAAAGTGATCAAGTACTATAATAATGAGGGTTAGAGGATTACCAGGATAATCACATGAACTATAAATTTCTCACTGTTTCTAATTCTTGTTTTTCTGTAAATGCTGTTGTCTTGTGTGTGTGACTTCCAGATGCTAAAGGAATTACACACAAGATTTGTATTAATAATCTCTCAACAGCTTTAAATAATTCCTGCTTCTTGTTCCTTAGTCCAAGTGAAATTGAAAACAGAAGAGGCCAGCAAATCTGAAGCCAAGTTTTTGAAAATGAAGGCTTGGTCTAAATCAAGAATCAAACAACTGGAGGATGAACTGAAAAATGTATGTGTAGCTTTGTGTTTAAGGATCTGTGTCTTTCTCCAACTACTGTGCTTGGAGATTAGGTTGGGAATAAGTAAACTCTGGGGTAAATAGAATATTAAAATAGTTTGCTTTATGAATTAATGTATGAAAATGGAATGGACATAAAGTGTTGTTACAAGATGTAGTTTAAATGAAAAATAGTACAAATTGTGTTATCAGCACTCAGGAGTAAATTCGTTAGAGATGAGCTGTTGTATTGCTTTAAATATTAGAAAAACAGCTGTTCTAGATACTACAAAAGAATAAGAAAAAAAAAAGAGGACTTTGCTGTGATTTTGCTGTGTTTGAAACCCCTGTAACTGTATTTTCTTTCAGTTTTCCTCAAAGAACAATGATGTATCTGCCTTAAGTAATCGTGTGTCAGAATTAGAAGTTGAAAATGAAGAACTACAGTCGAAACTGCAGTCATTGCACGAAATCAGAACTCAAAATGGTAAGAGAAAATCTTTTGCAAATGATCCAAAGTAAAGAGACAAAAAATAAATTATTTGTGTCCTCATGAACGAAATTTATTATGTTTTGTAGAAGAACTGCTGAAAAAGCTGGAGCTCTATGAAGAGCAGCAGAGGAAGCTGCAGGCTGATCTTGACCAAGTTACAAAGAGAGCAGCTTCACAGGTTGACTTGAAAATTGATTTGCATGAGTTATTGATTAATGGTGCTAATTAGACTTTGGAAAGTGTGTCAGCTGGATTTTGGAGCTGAGAATAAATTTATTGATGTATGGAATTGTCAGTGTCAGTGACTGTTCAGTTGGAGAACAAGGTGGCAAGTTTTGAATTACTCAAAAAGATTGATTTCTATTTACTTTGCACACACTTTAAATTACATTTTTCCAAGCAGTTTGCTACTTATTTAGTTACGTTTAACATGAGTCATCAAAATGTGACTGTTATTTTGTAGACAAAATATTTTTAATATTTTGTGAAGTCGTGGGACTTGCTTTTCGCATGATCTACAATATCTACACTGTACACTTACCAATTTCATAGATGTTTTATTTATGTAAAATGGTGAATTATAATTGTTTGTCAACTTACAATGTATTTACATTTGCAGAGGGGTGTGGTAAATTTATTTTAATACAGAATTTCTCTTGTTAGGCCAGTGAATCAGGTAGTGTGGATGAATTGCAGAGTCAGCTCTTGGAATGGCAGGAAAATGTCCCAGAGTCAGAGGAGTCCCGGGATCAAGTCCGAGAAGAGAAATCTGCCATGGCCTTGAGAATGGCTCAGATTGAGGAGGAGAGAGAAGGTGAATTATTTTATTTCCAGTACAACAATCCTGTTTTTATAGATCTGTGTGTGTCTGTTGTGCTTCAGACCGAATTGATAGCACACCACCATGACTCATTTCTGTAGTCATAAAACATGTATGGTTAGTGAAATTGCTGAAATTTGCGGTTTCTGCTTTTCCCTCGAGTTTGTTTTTCATAAATTCATCTTGTTTTATATAATTTTTATTAAGTAGATGTGCTGTTCTGTTTGCCATTTGAGCTGCTGCTCTGTAAGACTGCTTGAAAGAAAGGCTTATTGTCTGCGTATGATAAATGATAGAAATGATAGATTATATTTTATCAATGATAAATAGTTCCCCATTGAAATATTAAAGCTGCCTGCCTAGAGAACTGGTGATAGTGTGGGAGAGTATAGTGTTGATTTGAATGAGAAAAATGAAGGTTGTGCTTAAGCAAAATGTACCTGACATGGAGTTTCTCTTCAGGAAATTTCTCATTAATGCTGTTAAGGATATTTAGTGATCTGTTAGTAGGTGCTGCTTGTACAGGCCAGCTGAATAATGCTCACTGGCAGTGGCTTGGAGGTAGTTAAAAATACCAAATTACCTACAGAAAATAGCATTTCAAGTAATGTCAGGTTTTAGAACTTGCTAAATTATTAATTATTCAGCTGATGAGAAACTGAAGTAGCTTCTATTAAAGCTTATAAAAGTCTGGTTAAATTTTAGATAGCTTTTACTGCTCTTCCCATGCCATCTGGACTAAATTACAATTTTTGTCCCCTTAGTTAACTGCGTGGGGAATAATGGCAAATTTTAATTCACAGGACCTACCATCATAATTAATCCAGTTAGTTAATTTGAGCCTTCTCTTTTCAATCTGCAGCTGAATTATTTTTAATTTCCATGATCCATTTGAAAGTTCAGTGTGTAAGCACAGAAATGTTTTGAGGATCACATCTCTTCTTTTTGAAGGATTTATGCTTTGGTATTGAAAGGGAATAATACCCCTCCATTAAATATACCTGTTAGCTCATCTGTGCTGGCCACAGAGCCACGTGCAATATTAATAACACTTGTAAAATTTCCTCTGCCTCAGTCCAGGTTTAATTTTGTATTTTTTTTTCCCCTTGGGAATAGCATGACCTTTCTGTTTCTTTTTTCCTGCCGTTCCACCTGGTGAGCCCTGAGCGTCCCTTCCCCCTCCACTCCTACCCTCCACTGCGATTTGGGCAGCCAGGGAGAGCAGTTTCCCATCAGTTTTGTGCATGCAGGTTCCTGCAGCAATGGCCCCTTGGAATGTACTGTTGCTGATTTCTCCAACTCTTGCTTCTTGTGGAGAAAATTGCCAACAGTACCTTCCAAGGTCTGCCGTTGATGGTTTGTGGTTCTTAGCAATACATGTAACAACTGCTGGGTTTTAACTTGAGTTTCTCCTGCCTTGCAATACCTGTTTCTTCTTTTGTATTAATGAAATCATCTTCATTTTTTCACTGTAGTAACAGCTGGCTCCATATTTATGTAGTATCTGGAAACAAATTTCTTGGCCTGCCACAAGTGGTTGTGACTGAGAAAGAATCAAATTAATTTTTAGTACTACCGGAAATTCAGTAGTATTTAAAAAAAAATAATATTCCATGCCATAAATTGCTGAACTTTGCTTGCATTAATATTAGCTACCAATATTTTACGCCATATGTAAGTAATATGTAGCATCAGTAGTGACTCAAGGAAGTACAGACACATCATAGTTTGTTTATATGCAGTGTGTATCTGAAAAAAGGTGTTCTGGGATGTTTTTCAGGTTTTTATGTTAAGATAATTGCATATGAAAAGCTTCCTAAGCTGCTGNGCTTCCTAAGCTGCTGTAAAACATTAGAAAATATATTTACTTACTAATTGTTGTTAAAGCAGTGCTCAATTTAATTGGAAGTGTTTTAACACTTGTCTGAGTGTGCTAAATCATTCTAAAGCTCCAATTTCTATACTTCCATTATTCTTGTGACAATGGTAATTTCATTGGTTTTTTCATTATCATATCCTTAGGAGCCTAAATATATTGGGTTCCTACATTACAGTAGGAGGAGGGGTTAAATTTTTACCTGGAAAAGATCTTATTCTTTGAACCCTTAACTGACAGTTCCTGTAAACAGAGGTTTAAGGCCTGTAATCAAAATTTGGCATTTAATTTTACAGCATTGAAAAAGATAAAAAAAAGTGTCAAATCTAGTCAATACACAAAGGTGTTTAAGACACTTACGAATTGACAGTGCCAGAAGCCAAATTGTAACTNGTAATTTTGAATTATTACAGGAAGAATTCAAATCTAGCTTGTGCTACAGAATTGTGAGTTAAGGAAATCTGTGGTATAAATAATCCTTGGCCAACTCAGATAAAAACAGAGTATTCCCTATAGGGCTGAATCTCCAAATAATTCCTGGTGTTGGCCTCACAGATGCATTGACATAAATTCTCTGAGCTGTGTGTGCTGTGAGGACAGCTGTGGATTCATGTGGTTAAATTGAAAGCCAAATTTTTAATTATCCAAGTAATGTAACTTTCAATTAAAGTATGGAGCCACCTTTACTTTCCTTCCCTTTCCCTGGCTGTGCTTTTGTGTCTGCTTTGCATGGAACGTGGTGTTTCTTAATCTTTACCCCAAACGTGTTTTGTTGTATCACAAAACAGATGGGAATGCACTTCAGGTGACAAATCATTTCTAACAATGAGCAGGATGCATACCTAAGATTTCATATTCT
>VZTT01034306.1:38018-62901 GCA_013400855.1 Buphagus erythrorhynchus | reverse complement strand
CTGCAGTGTCAGGTGGAGTCTTTAGAGAAAGAAAAATCCCTGTTGCAAGATGATGTTGGTAAACTGATGGCTGAAAACACACAACTTGCAGCATCTCAAGCTGATTTGCAAAAGAAATTGGAAGAGCTCCAGGAAATCCATGAAAAACTAGAAACCAGTGAGAATTATGCAAGGATGCAGATAGATGCTGTCAAACTGCAGATGAAGACTGAAAAAGAGAAGTTACAGATGCAGGTTAGTGTGAAGGGTGAAGAACTTTCTAAATTAGAATTTAAGTGTCAAACTCTAGAGCAAAGTCTGCTTGAGTCAGAAAGGAAATGGGTGACAGAACTTGATAGGGCAAATTCACAAAATAATGATCTTACTGAGCAATTGAGCAGTTTAGAAAGTGAAATGAAATCAAAAGATAGTGAAATCCAGTCCTTGCAGCAAGAGCTGGATCTTATAAAAGAGAAATTAACTCAGAGTTTATCTCCATTACTTAGTAGTAGGCTTTTATGGAAAGAAAAGGCACAAATGTCAGATTCTGAACTGCAGCCAACCGATAGTAAAACTCAGTTGGAAAAATTCTCCACTCTGGTAACTGCTATTCTGAGCAAAGAAACAGAAGGAGAACGTTTGCAGCTGGCGCTTTTAGAAAAACAGAAAGAAATAGACACCATGAAAGATGAATTAAGAAGTATGGAGTCACTTGAGAAGCAGAAGGAGGTGCTGCAGAGTGACATGGAAAAGATGAAGGGCAAATACATGTCTGAAATGGAATGTCTGTCAAAGGAAATGGTCTCACTCAAGGAAATATTAGGCAAACAAGAGCATCTCCTGAGAGAAAGGGAGGAGTCTTTGGCAGAAATAAATGAGCAGGTGGAATTTCTTCAAGACAAGATGAATAAATCAGAAGAAATGGTGAGAACTAGTCAAGAAAAGCTGCAGGCTGAAGGTAAAAAAGTAGCAAGTCTCCTTGAAGAAATGGGGGAAAAAGATCACCTCATCAAAAACTTAACTTCCCAGGTCAATCAGCAGAAGGATTTAATTTCTGGTCTAAGCCAGCAAATGAAAGAAAAAGACTCTTCTGTTACCCAGGTCATGGAGTCATTGTCTAATGAAATGCTGAATTTTTCTGAAGAGAAGAGTACATTAAATGCCAAGCTGCAAGACCTTGAAGCTGTTCATAATAGTTCAGTGGCAGAGCTAAACCGAGTATTGCAGGAACTCGGGGATTGTAAGAAAGAACTGGAACACAACCAGGTTATGTTAAGCAGTAGAGAAGCTGAGTTTAAAGATTTAATGAATGAAAAAGAGGAGATGAAGTGTAATCTTGAGAAAATGGGCAAGGAAAAAGAGAATCTGAAAAAGAAGCTTCAAGCGGCGTTGATAGTAAGAAGAGATCTAATGCAAAAAGTTGGGAAATTAGAAAAGAGTGGACAGGAAGAAATAGAAAAAGAGCAGAAAAAAGCGGAGGAGCTGATGAAGCAAGTTAATGAGTTAACAGACAAACTGAAACTAATTGAAGGACAAAATAATGATTTTGAATCTCATCTTGGCACTTTGAAACAACAACTTGTAGAAAAAGATGCCAAGATAAGTGATCTGACCAAAACCTTATCTTCAAGAGCATCCTATTTAGAGGAACTTCAGCACAGTATCACAGAACTGAATAATGTCGTAGCTGAAAAACAGAATGTTTGTGAGCAGAACCTAAAATCTTTAGGGGAGAAGGACTGTATGCTTGCTCATCTGCAATCTGTGCTTGATGAAAGAGCAAGGGCGTATCAAGAGGAACGTTCTCAGTTGCTCTTGACTCTTGAAGAGGTGAGGTCTGAACTTAAAAAGAAGGAAGAACTGTTGAAAAATTCCAGTTTAGGAGAGCTTGGTTTAAGTGCTGGAGACAGGAATGAGTGTCTGAATGCCAACAATGACATCAATGCCATGAATCAATTACAAAAAGAAAAAGAAGCTTTACAGAGGGAGCTTTTGGTCATGAAAGAAGATATGAAAAAATTCCAGCAGGAAAGNGCTCAGGCAAGAACTTAAAGCACTCTGGGAAGTTCTCCAAACAAAAAGTAAAGAGATGGGCTTTAACCAGTTAGAAGGGAAGGAGCTGGTTCTACTCAAGGCACTGCTGGGAGGAGAACAAGCTGACCCAAGGAATCTGGAAACAGACAAACCAAAGAACAAGGTTCAGGTTGCATCCTTGAAAGAGTCAGAAAACCTGATCACTTCAGTGCCAAGTGAAGACATCGAGCTAAAAGAACTAAGAAGTGATTATGCAAAACTTCAGGAGGAAGCAGAGATGTTAGGAAAAGAGTTGAGAAAAATATTGATTGAATTCAGTGATGATAAAGAAGAACCAATCAGTTTAAAGTCTTTGAGACAAGAGGAGCAATATCAGGGCAGCTTGTTGGAGGACATAAAGCATCTACAGAAAAAGCTGAAAGCACAACAGACTGAAACTGTAGAGCTCAAGGCAGTGCTTGAACATGCGAATAATGAGAAAAAAGCACTTCTTAAAAAAAGTGAAGAGGATTACAGGATGAGCCAGGAGGAACTGCAGAGGTCAAGACTTGAAGCTAAGCAGGAGGTTGCAGGAAAGAATGAGGAAATAGAAGCACTGAGATGTTCACTTACGGATTTAAAAGAGAAGCTTGGTCTGGAAAAAGAATTACTAAACAAAGCCGTAAAGGAGGGCCAGGA
The DNA here is from genome assembly GCA_013400855.1 of Buphagus erythrorhynchus. Lineage (NCBI taxonomy): Eukaryota > Metazoa > Chordata > Aves > Passeriformes > Sturnidae > Buphagus > Buphagus erythrorhynchus. The sequence goes on along the minus strand of VZTT01034306.1, from coordinate 60,210 downwards.
AGAAGCCCACCATTACAAAACAGCATTTGAAGACATGAAGAGTGAAAAAGAGGAACTTCTCAGCTCTTTGGAAAAGTCCAATTTGGAATTAATTAAGATGAAAAAGGAGGTAGAACATTTCAGTGAAGAAAACAAAAATCTTGTGGCAGAGCTGTGTATGCTGCGTGAGAAGGCTGAGATGAGTAAACCTGTGGTGTCAGGCATAGAGCTTAAGGAGGAAAATAAGACTGAAAAGAAATTGGGAGAGATTGGTTCAGAAAGTAATTCCCTTCAAGGGAACTTGGAAGGAAAAGTCACCGCTTTTCAACTATCAGAGACTGATTACTCTGGGAAAACTAAATTGAGAGAAGCAGCAGAATGTGAAATCCAGAAACAAATGCAAACAAAGGAAGAGCCACTGACAAAACCTGCAAATTTAAATGGTTCCAAAGCCCAAGAGCAAAGAGCTGCAACAGAGGAGGGATCCAGAGAGCGCCTCCAAAGGAAACTGCAGGCGGCTTTAATATCACGTAAAGAAGCCCTGAGAGAAAATAAATGTCTAAAGGAACAGGTTGATCAGCTGATGTTGGAAAGAGAAGAACTGGTGAACAAGACAGGAATGCTGGAGCACTTGCTAGAGCTTGGCAGAGAAAAGCAGAGTTCAAGTGCTGTGGCTCTGTTGTCCGGAGAGGAGAGCCTTGCTTCAGAAAATGCGAGGCTGCTGACTGAAAATGAAAACCTCACTGCAGCATGTGAAAGTCTGAAATCCACTATGGAGTCCATAGTTCAGGAAAAAGAGGCCTTTTCTTTCCAATTAAATACCTTAAAAGATTCTCAGACAGTTGAATTGACAGGATGGAAGGCTAAACATAACGAATTAAAGCAGGAATATGAATCGCTTCTCCAGGCATATGAGAATATCAGTAGTAAAGTGGCAGATATGAGGCAAGTCATTGATCTCAGTAGGAAAGAGAAGCAAGAGGCTGTTCAAAGACTCAGGGAAGGACAGTCTGAAAAGGAGGCTCTGCAGAAGCATTTACAAAATCTCCTTGATGAAAATGAGCTTATTAAGAACCAACTGAAACAACTCGGTGAATCCAAGAAAATGGAGGTTGAGGAGTTACAGAGCAAAGCAGAAAGGCAGATCCATGAGCAGGAGGCCAGGATGCAGGAACACCAGGATCGTCTGTGTGAGCTCACTGAGCAGAACCATCAGCTGATGGAGGAGAATGAGCAGCTGAAACAAACCTCAGAAAACCTAAAGCAGGCTTTAGAGAAAATTCAGAATGAGAACGATGTCCTTCATAATAACATCACTGTAACTAAAGCAGCCTTGGGAGAGCTGCAGGTTCAAATGGAAGTGTACCAAAATGATACACAATCCAAAATCAGTGATGCATTATGTGAGAATGAATCACTGTTAAAGGACATTAATGTGTTAAAGGACAAACTCTCTGAAAAAGAACAAGCTGTGCTTGTCCTAGAACAAGAAAGAAAGTTAATTTCAGAAAAAGCGCAAGAAACTGAGAAATCTTTGCTCCACAAAACTCATTGTCTAACAAAGCTGGACATGGAATGTAAAAGTCTAACACAAGAAATTGTTAGTCTAAATGAAAAAGTTAAGATTTTAAAAGATGACAAATGTTTGTTACAGGAAGAATTAGAAAATGTACAAGAAAGTTCTTACAAAGTAAAGAATGAGAGAGAATTTCTTGAGACAGAATTGCTTAATCATGTTAAAAAAGTTGATCACCTTACTGATAGGATGAAATCTGCCCAGGTACAGAATAACTTGCTGTTACAGCAGCTGGAAGAGTTAAAGGCAGAAAAATCTAATGTGGTTAGAGAAAAGGAAGAGCAGCAGCTCCATCTTGTAAAGATGTTTGAGGAGAAGGTGAAAAGTGCTCAGAGGGATAATAATGGGACTAAAAACAAAACAAAAGAATTGCAAGAACTCTTAAAAGAGAAGCAGCAGGAGATCAACCAATTGCAAAAGGATTCTATAAAGTTCCAGGAGCTGATCCTGGATTTGGAGAGATCTGTGAAATTGTCACAGTCAAAAAATGAAAAATTTGAAAAGGACTTAAGTAATGCTTCAGAAAAGCTGGCAGAATCAAATGATGAAATACTTCATCTCAAGGCAAAGCTTTCTGCACAGATGAACCTGTTGGATCAGTCAAAGAGGGAAGTGGACAGGCTTAAAGATGAGAATCTAAACTGGAGGAAAGAACTTCAGAAGAGGGGAGATGAACTGCAGCTTCAAAAGAGAGAATACGAGAGAGAGTTGGAATTTCATCTCCAGCAGCTGAAATTGCTTCACAAAAGTGAAATTTCGAACCTGGAGGAAAGACATGGTGCACTCGAGAGAGAAAAGGATCGGGTGATGAGTGAGGTTCAGGGCTTGCGGGAGGAAGTCAGCACAAAGGACTCTCAGAACAAGCAGCTGCAGGCAGAGCTGAACGCAGCTCTGGCACGATTGGCTGCTTTCACAAAGTGCATGTCCTCCCTTCAGGATGACAGGGACAGGGTCATCACCGAGATGAAAAGCTGGGAAATGCAGTTCAAAGAGGCCATCCAAAACAAGGAGAGACAGCTGGAAGACAGTAACAAAAGAATAGCGGCCTTGCAAGATGAATTGAAAGATAAAATGACTCAGATTCAAGAACTAAATATCAAATATTCTGTGGTAGAGGAAACAAAGGATGAACTTTACTTGAGGCAAAAATCTGTTGATATGCAGCGCTATGAAGAGCTCTGCAGGATAAAGGAAGAAAATACCTTCTTTTTTAACAGACAGCAAGAGCTGGAGAGTGTTCTTCAGTCCAAAGAAGAAGCTTTGCAAGCACTCCTGAAAGAAAATAATTCTCTTAATCATCTCATAGAGAATAGTAAGAGTGCAGGAAGAGAGATAAAAGCTCTGGAAAGTAATTTTACAAGACAGGAGCAAGAATTGCAAGAGCTTCTAGCGGAGAAGGAAAAAATGAATGCTGAGTTGCAAAAGCAAATGACCATTTCTGAGCAAATGAAGATCATGCTAAATAATAAAGACAAAGAAATTTCCTTACTCATTTCTTCAAAAGGGGATGAAATTTCAGACTATCTGATTCAGGTGCAGACTCAACATAGAAATCAGATCAAAGAGTATGAACTTCAGATAAGGTCCTTGCAGATGGAGAGACAGCAAGCTGAGGAGTCCTGTCAGAAGCTGGAAAACGAGCTGAGAAATCTCCAGGTGAAAGCAGAAAAAGCAGGTCAGGATAAGGCTGCAATTGCCAGTGAAATAGATGCCTTTAAAAAATCCATGTCATCTCTCCAGAATGACCGGGATGATCTTTTTACCAGGTACAAGGAGCTGGAACATCTTCACCAGGATGTCTTAAACCAGAGGGACAGTCTTCTAGTTGGCAGTGCAAGTGAGACTAATGCTTTGAAACAGGAGTTAAGGGTCCNCTCAATAGGATAGATGATCTGCATTCTGAAAATGCAATGCTGAGTGCACAACTGATAAAATACAGGGAAGATCTTAACCAGGTTTTATCTCTGAAAGACCATCAGCTGAAGGACTTACTTAAGCAGAAATTGGAGTGTATTAAAAGCCTTGAGCATGAAAAATACGATCTTGAGAAACAAATAAAAGAGATGCAGCTTTCCCGTGAACTGCAGAAGGGGGCTGCTGTGGCTTTGGAACATGAGAATGAAAAACTGGCATCTAAAGTAAGGGATTTAGAATCTCTAATTGCATCACTAAACAAAGAGAAACTAGTTTCTGAATCTGGAGAGAAGCTTCTAAGTAGTGAGAGTATTCAGAAAAAAGAATCCAATGGGCAGCGTGGAGGAAAGCTTCAGAAAAAGGTTCAGGAACTTCAGAAATCCAGAGGCAGAAGTGCAGATGAGGAATACAGTGGGACTCTTTTGACTCTTGAGGATGGAGATAGAGCTGATTCTTCTGCAGAGAAGATGCTGCTCGAAGTTCAGTCTCAAAACAGTGAGTTGAGATCTCAAAATGAGGCCTTTGGGAAAGCAATGACTGCTCTGCAGAACGACAGAGATCGGATCATAGAGGACTTTAAAGTTCTTCAGAGCAAATACACCTCTGAGCTCAAGACTGAAAGGAAAAAAGGAGATGAACTTGCAGCTGAACTGCAGGGGTTTAAATCCCATCTCATGAGTATCCTCAAAGAAAACTCTCTTCTGCATGAGGCTGTCCTTGATGCTGCAGATCAGGTTACCCTTGCTCAGGTGGCTGATGACATTGGAAGTGTCTGTAGGACTTTAGTCAGTCGGGAGCTGGAGGTGAGCAGGCTCTCAGCTGAGTGTGGGAATTATGCCCAGCAGATTGAAGCGTTTGCCAAGGCTATGGCCAGTCTCCAGGATGACCGAGACAAATTGCTGCAGGAGCTCAGCCATCAGAAGGTAACTTCTGAAGCCAAGCAGGGCACAGCTTCATTCCCCATTGATTGCAGCAGCGTCAATGAGAGAAATTCTTTTAGAAGTAGTTTGGATGTGCCTCAGAACAATGGGGAAACTTCGGTAAGTTGTAATTAGCCACATGGCTCTGTGATTTTATTCTTCATGCAGAAAATGCTCAGAGACATGATGGATCCTGGAGTTTAACTTTGTACATTGTGTGAGTGCTAAGATAGCACTATGTGCCCAGAGGAGGTGTGTTTACAATTTTGGGAGTTAAGGTAATTACCCTGTTAAACAAAGCAAATGGGAAAAACCTTAGTCTGTAATTAGAATTTTAGCACTAATCAAACTTCACCCATCTAGTTTTCATTCCAGTTCACTAATGATGTTTATTAAACCTAGGCTAAAGAAGGAGCCAGCCTTGCAGCTGTTGAAATATCCAAACTGAAGACCAAGGTTGATGATTTGGAGAGGGCTTTGCATCAGACAAAAGCCTTCCAGGCAGAAACCGAGAGAGAGATTGCATCATACCAGAACGAGCTGGCTGGATTAAGGTATTAGAGTGCAGCTTTGTTCTTTTCATTGATTTATATAGAATATATAATCACTTAACATCTGATGATTTATGTTCAGAATGGAAAAAAACCTCCTCCTCTCTGAGTCCCAGGCGCTGAGGAATCAGTGTCAGATGACAGTGGCTGAGAAAGATCGGCAGATTGCTGAGCTCCAGAGGCTGCAGCAAGACATGATTGGGAAGAAATCACTCCCTGCTGGCAGCACTTATCCAGTCAAGGTAAAGAAATGGCATGTAGCAGGAATGTAAAGTGGAAGGCAGCAGTTTATTGTCTGAAATTTGCAGCCTGCTTCTCAAAAGAGCATCCTATAGTAATCCTGTAAGTTACTGTCTTAAATGAGTTAAATCCAGAATATAAAAGGAATAAGTTGAAAAAAACCGAAGTGGGTTTATTTCTTTCAGATTTATTATGGTTGTAACCCATTTCCAGGGACAGGCTTTTGAAGAGGATCAAAAAAGAGCTTGGTGGTTTACATGGACAGCAGGTTCCACAGTTTGTACCGTTGATGCAGAGAGGTTTTAAACACCTAATGAAGTTCGTTCTTCAGAGCCTGATCCATGTCTAGTTCCTGCAGATTGGACTCTAGGGCCTGACTGGGGGGGAATGGAAGTGTTCTTGTCCTTCCCCTGAAGCAGCTGGAGCTGGCTTCTGCCAGGAGCACAATCCTGGATTTAGAAAGGCAGCAGCTGACACCCAGGCTGGCAAATGCTGTTTTGCAGACTCTCATGAAAGATTCAAGGAAAGCGCTATTTTAGAATAATAGTCTTACTTACCTTTTCTGTGCCAAAGGAAGGAAGCAGTATTCATTTTAATTTCATTAAAACCAGCATTTTAGGTGCCAGAGTTTGTATGCTGTTCATTTCTGTGATTACAATCATGAATAAGAGCTATTGACCAGTAATGTCTGTGGGTATTGGAGTATTTTATGTGGTAAAAACCTTTTATTTCATGATTGCATGGGTGAATAGATTCCCTAAAGCATTAGAGATGGCACATATCCCTCCTTTATTGGAGATTAATGTCAAATGTTGAGCTGCCAGAGATAAAGAAGGCCAAATTGTAAATTGGTAATAAATGTTTTCTTTTCAAAATGGATTCTTTCGGCTTTAAATTCATATTTACAGAACAGCTGTTTTACAAGTCATGAGTACAAGACTTTATTAGCTTGAAAATAATTTTTGAAAAGTGTGTTATGTTAATCCTTTGCTATTTCCCCCCTTTTTTGTGCTTCACATTATTTCCAAATTAAAAATTAGGTTGGGTTGCCTTTTTGTGATAATTTTTTTGTTATTTTTTTTAATGCAAGTATTAACACTATATATATAAAAAATCTTGTATTTAAAGTGTCTTTCAAATATGGTATTAAGTTTTGNTTCACTCTATGTAATATTACAATAAATTATTATAAATATATTTATTTTATTTATTGTGGATTATTTAGAGAACTTCTGTACCATTTACCCTGAATATCCTGATATCTTTAAGGCTTTGGAAACTGCCTCCCTTGCTGGAAGTGCAGATGGAGCAGAGGAAATCAAACGTGTTCTGGCTGAGAAGAGCCAGCTGCAGACTGAGCTGCAGCGCTGCCTCCAGGAGATGCAGCAGAAGGACCTGCACTTCCAGCAGATTAATTCCAAGGTATTTTGGAACAACAGCTCTGGTCCTGAAAAGCTCACATGAATCTGGGCTGGAGTGCTGGTGTCTTGCATGACTGAATGGTATTTTACTTTGAAGCATAGATATTTTAAAAGAACTCAGCCTGGACATTCAATTAAATGTCAGTTTTCTTTCTGCCAGGCTTTCCTGACTTGGTGTTTGTCTGAGAGGTTTGTTTGACTCTGCATGCTGAAGACATTGATGAACCTTTGAACTTCCACTGACAGTCAAATAATGTTCATTATAGACAGAAACAGGTGTCTGTCTTAGCTGGAGCAAGATTTCAGCTTCTGGTGTGGGTGTGCTGATGGCAGGGGAAATCACTGCTCAGCTTCCATTATTTCCTCTGCTCATAAAACATCTTAAATCCCACCTGACCTGTGACCTTGCCAAAAAGTGGATGCAATTATGCAATTTTGAAACAGCAGGTCTCAAATCTGCAGGGATTTCCTGGGAGAGCTGATTTTAATGACTTCCATGTGGGTTTCTCTCAGGTTGTGCAGTCAGCAGAGGAGAATGCTGTCCTGTCTGCCCAGCTGAAGACTCTTTCCCAGACTCTGAGGGACAACCAGCTTCATTACACTGATCTGCACAATCGTTACTTAAGGCTGGAGAGGGAGTATCAGGCAGTGCAAGTGCCATCTTTCCAAGGCTCAGTCCAGGTAAACAGACCTGTGGAAAGGTTTCTAGGTTTCTTCCTTCTGTGCTTACACTTTTCTGTTTTCTTGCTAAAAATAAAATACTTTTTTTTTGTAGTGACCCAGTACTTTTGCTGGTCCGTGACTGAAGATTGTCTTTATTGTTGTTAAGCTGGTCTAATTTGACTTTTCATTTAAGGAAGCTGTTTTACATTTTTTTTTTGTTTTTGTTTTGAAACATCTTTTTTGAGTTGGTCTTCAGCTGGCAGATATAACTGGATGATCACTGCTTAATGGATCAGGAAATGTAGTGATAATTTCACATCAGTTGTGGATCATTTTACAATGCTTGAGTAATATTTTCAGAAGGGAGATTTACATCACCAGTTCAGCATTTCAGTGCCCTTTGCCAACTCCTCATACACATGTGTAAGATTATTATTCGGGGTTGGAACTTCATGATTTTTAAGGTCCTTCCAACCCAGTCATTTATGATTCATCATTATTCCTTTATTTTTAGAAAGCTTTCCTGTACTGCCTTGGTTATTCATTAACAATCATTAATAGAAATATTATATTAATAGAAATAGCATATGGATGCATATAGAAAACAACCCTTGCCCTTCCATAAATGGAAATAAACCCAAACAAGAACTGTAAATTAAAAATAAATGAATAGCTGCCTTGCTTCTGAAATTGTAGATGTATTTATTTCCCCTCAGACACTGTTGAGAGATGGAAATGAAAACATTAAGTGGCACAAAGAATTATCTGTTCCACTGTTTTGTGGTGCTTATGGCTTTTGTAATTGAAATAAAGACTTTCAGCAAGTAGAAGAATGGTCACTTGTTTGTTTTTTCTTTTCCCCTTAATATTTTCTAGGATGAAACCAGAGCCGAAGTTCCCCCTGGAGCACCACGAGAGAGATCTGGGATTATTGTGGAGATAGACAATATGGAGCTAAATGAGCTCAGGAAAAGGTCAGGACTCAGAGCATGTATTAGCAATATTATTTTCCTGACAGCTGTGTAGTGAGTGTGAAAGTAATGCTTTTCTATCCCTCTGAGGCATTTGTGTGGAGAAGGGGAAGGAGTGGATTTACAGTGGATTACATGAATCATAAGCCATATTCTTGAATTGTTATCATCTGGTAATACTTGTGGTTTGTATCTGTACATAAAGGTACTGATTATTGGTGACTTTATCTCAATATTTAAGCTAAAGCATCTCATTATAATTAAGTCTGTCACCAAAAAGGAAGATTTCCTAATAAAGAAAGAACAAATAATTCTTTGAGTCCATAAAATATTAATTTCAGATTTTATTTTGTCCCAGGCTTGCAGAGACTGAGCAGCAGTACGAGTCAGTGCAGCAGGGTCTCTCCCAGCTCACAGAAGCACTGGCAGAGGAGAGGAGGAGGAGAGAAGCTGCAGAAGAGGCTCTTGGACTCTCTGAGGAGAGAAGTAACAGGTAAAACAGATTATTTGTTTGCCTTTTAGTTTTAGTGAGATTAGTGAGAGATTTTCCTGTGGGTCTTAGATGTTTTTGAGATACTACTACTACTACTATTACTACTACTACTACTAATAGTAATAATAATAAACAAACCTGTGTGTGAGCCCACGGTGCCTGAAGCAGTAAAAATCCATGTGTTAAAAAGCTAAGTTAAACACTGGATCGATAAAGTGCTATAGGCTTTGGGATTTTTTTTCCTTTATTTAATTTCATCTGTTAGACTCAGTGCTATTTCTTGTTTTCCAGGTTAGGAAAAAAAATTTCCCGTGTAATAACTTTAGCAGAGCCACTGGTTAGATTGAAAATATCATTATGCAACTGCCTAAATAAAGTGTCCCTCACTCCATCACCTGAAAATCACTGTTCAGTCAGCTGGTGATGATGGGGATTAATTCTGAATAAATGAAACACCTTGAGAGTAGGTTGTAAGTAGAGACTGAAAAAGACCTGGCAACATAAAGTGAGTCAGCTTTTTGTAGGTACCTTTCCTCAGTCATTTTAAGTATGCAAAATAATGTTTTTTGTGTCAATTCAGTACTTGAAGGAGGAGGTAATTCAGCAGTGCATGTCTCTGTGCCTTGAACTTTTCTCTAGATTTGAAGTAGGCAGTTACAGGTCTGTCCCCAGTGACTACACTGTCCAGATGGAAGCTGAGGAGGAGAGGGAAGCCTTAATCATCAATCCCAGTGAACACGTTGTTGTTAGAAAGGTAAGGGAACGAAAGCCTTTAAAAACCCTGAATTATCAGCTCCTTAAAAGTGGTGGAAAAACATCATTGATTTCTTACTGTTGGGGCTGTGAGTCCAAGACCAGCAGCTGTGTAAATGGTGCCAGAAAACACATTGCATATGTGCAGGTTAAAAAATCTATGTAATCATATTTATACTACATGTGTGGCCATTAAATAAACTGTGTCTGCATTTAATTATGCATGCCCAAATGCAGTATGCATATTTATGTGTGTGGAATTGAATAATACACAGCTTGGATTCATTCCTTTCCCCTCTCATTAATGCTGGGTTTGGGGCTTTTAAATCATTTTGGTGTTTAGGATCGGTTGTGTTCTGGGGTCAGTTGCTGTGTCAGACACAAAAGGTTTGTAATGCCTCAGAAATCCAGGCTGCAGTGGAGCTGTTTCTGGTTTGTATTCCTGATTCTTCCTCTGATAACTTTTGTCTGTTCCTCAGATGAAAGGAGGAGCCCTTTCCTTGCGCCGCTGGCTCCGGGGGAGAAGCCTTTACTGCTCCAAGCTGCTGACGGCCCGAGCCAAATCCCGCTATTTATTCCTCACCTACCTGGTCACACTACACCTCCTTGTTCTCCTGTGCCTCACTGGTGTGCTCTGAACCCACTGCACTCCCTGGCTGGCTCCTTTCCCTGTGGGCAGTGCCAGTCCCAGCCTGGAGACTCCTCACATGCTGCTGTTCCGCTATGCACTGGACACCGTCGTACAAATCCCTGGGAATCTTGGGCTTCTCCAGTGAAATTCCTGCATATCACACTTCCTCCAAAGTTGACTTGAATTGCTCTTTAACAGTGGGATATTATATTTGCTAAGGAGAAAATATTCCCCTCTGTCCTCTGCCCTATAAGGAAACTGCTGCATACAAGTTATTTAATATTGTTTGTGGGTACATAATGGTTGATTACTACTGAATGGGTTGTAAATGATATCTTTTCTATACAAATTTTATTTTAAGAGTTAAACTATAAATTCTAAAGAAATATCAAGCTATTACTGTATATTGGCTTCTTGATTATAACAAGGAGTTTTATGGAGTGCAATAAAGGAAGAACTACTGGATTTTTGATTTTCTTTGGTTGGTTGGGTGGTTTGTTTCTTTTTCTTTTTTTTTTTGGCTGAAAATAAAAGAATTAAGAAGGTTCTTTCCTATTCAGTTTGTAAAGCAGTCAAGATGCACAGATCTGTGTGTGCTAATGAGGTAAGCTGATGATTAAAGATTCAGTAAAGATTCACAGTTGAGGTGACATAAATATCTCCAACTTCTTACTTTTTTTTTGTAGTTTTTTCTTTCTGTAACTTGTGGGGTTTCAGTATTTTTTAAATCTACTTGCAGTTTTCTTGGTGGGCCTTAGTTACTGCCTGTCTTGGAGGCAAAATGTTCCTCAGCTGCAGAACACATGAAATTCAAGCTTCTAAAGACACAGCCTTACATATTTTACATGTTTCAGCTTCAAGGTACAAATCAATCAATTCAGCTATGAATCTTGTGGAAAATCCAGTGAATATGGAAAAGGAAGGATTCCATCGGTTTTACTGATGAGCAGAAACAAGGTTGACTTGGAGATATTTTAGTGAAGTGATTTATCTGCTTAAGAGGTAGTTACTGCTGCAGGTAAATACTGTAAACCACCTTCTTTTTATGGTTTTTAGTGTTTCTTAGTCTGATAAAGGTCTGGATTTTTATATAAATCCAATATATTCTGCTATAACTGATTTTTTTTTTTTAAATTGTGATGGTTCATCTCGTTTGAGTGGCTGATTCAGTCCCTGTGTTCAGCCCTGGTGTCACCCAAATACTGAGATAACTCATAAACACCAGGTACAGTGGGAACATGAATACTGAGGATGCTGACTTTTCCCTTCCCAGCCTGAAAATGGTGTTAGCAGAATGATAATGAGCTTTTCTTAGCTAATTATGTTATAATGAAGCAGAATGTTTTCCAAAGGCAACAATGCCCCTTCATTCCTTTCTGCCTTGCTCATCCAGTGTGAAGGATTTTTGACCTGGGAGGAGAGAAAACAACTCTGTCCTGAGGCTTAGTGAGTGGGAAAGGATCCACTCACTCATGTTACAGTTCACTATTGAAATGCTTGGCTTCACTTGGTCTGAGATCAAGCAAATTGAGGAAATTTGTTTAAAATTCTCTACTCTCAAATTCCAGTGTCTCAGCTGATGTAATTCCTGATGTATTTAGGAACTGAATTTCCCTCTGGTTTGTGTTGTTGGAGCCAGAGTCTGGGTGCAGTGCTGTAATGTTGGATGCTGCTGGTAAATAATTGGTTTATTGCAGTCCAAAGCCTTTTCCTGGGAATTTTGGGAGAAAATAACAATTCATGGCAATGTGAATGAATGTTCAAACCCACCAGCTACTAGAACTAAGGGATAAACATTAAAGCTCTTTCCAAATTTATGTGATAAAATCCATTTTTGTCTTGTTAGGGACAAGAACTTTGCTGGACAAGGGCTGTTTTTCATTCCTTTCCCATTTCTGAAGTACCTTTCCTTACCAAATGAAGTTGCCAAAGAAGGAAAAATAAAATCTTTCCCTCGTATCAACTGCCTAAAGAGAGTTTTCCAGTCCTAAAAATAACCCAGGGATCCCTAGCCCTTGGTGAGGGTTTTGCCATGAATTTCAGGGAGACCAGGACTTGGAGGTGTTGCCAGCTGCTGAAGTTGAGCTGTTCCTGGGCAGTTGTGCCAGCTGCCTCTTGTTCTTTTTCCCAGAACAGCCACTTTTAAAGTGTTTGCCACTTAAAATATGGAATAGGTCCTGGAGTGAGCTCTCCACATTACAGAGTGTTTGCCACTTAAAAACACACAAGAAATGCTTCACCAAAATTTTTGCTGGGGGTTAGTTTTAGTTTTACTTGTTTGTTTGAGATTGATGAACACCCTCAAAAAAAAAAAAAAAAAAAAAGCAAATTTCAATGTTCCATGAGGGAAAAACTGCAGTCTCTGAAGTAACAGATGTTTTTGGTGATTTATTTACCATTAACTACTAATGTTACAGCTGGTATGTACACACAATCAATTAATTTTAAGCAAAGGAACTTTCTAGCAGATAATTTCCCCTTGGAAGAGGTGGGATTTATGCTTGAGTCCCAGCAGAGCCAAGTGTGTGTCTTGTAGCTGAGCTTGCCCGTGGTCATGAGGCCAATTAAGAGAGGATCACAGGACCCTGGAGGCTGCAGCAGGAGATTTCCCCTCTGGAAGAAACAAAAGGCTGCAAATGTCCTCATGAATTTGCTTTGTGAAATCCTATTCAAGTGGGAATTTATGTGGAAACTTCACATGCTTGGTAAGATCCATTGACTTTGCTGGTTAGGTTTATTCTTTCCCAAAAATTTTGTGTTTTAATGATATGAAGGTGTCTTATGGAAGAAAAGCTTCACTTGTTGGAATTAATTCATATCATGAGTCAGATTTTGATTTTTCAGGGCTGTCAAAACTCTCCCCTGAAGTTCTGTGTGATGAATAATGTTTTGCCTCATGTATTGTGATAATTACTTGAGGCAATCATGAAAATGCAATTTCATAATGTAAATGTGATAAACTTACTAAAATCAGTATTTAATAAGTGATTTTTCTTTTAAAAGATCTGTCTCTGCTTTATATAAATGAGTTTTTCAAAACCATTTGACGTCCAGCAAGGGAGAACCTCCCTGTTTAAAGGCAAAATAGTGGAACTGCTTAGACAGAGAGCAACCAAGTAAGTGAATCTAGAAAAATTTTAACTTTTCCACCTCTAATTCCTTCCCTTTATTCCTTTGCAATGACAGAGGACCCATTCCTTGTGGAGGACCATGAGTTTTGCTGATGCTCTCCTTGCCTGGGCTCCTGTGTGAGCATAAGCAGCACTTCATTTTTGAAGTTGCCTTGGTCTTTCTGGGGGGTTATGGTAGGAATTATAACCAAGTTGTTACCCAGAAATTCACATTTTAGTTCCTTGCATATTTTGGGGGTGCATTCTGTGAGGGCAGGAGCAGGAACAGTATTTCACAGGTAGTTTGAACTTTAGAATGGTATTTTGTCCCTGATGTTTCTGACAAACTGCACTAATATTGGAATAATGTCCTTTGCGGAGTGTTATGATTGGAATGAGTAAAAAATGTAGCAATGTAGGAGATGAAGCACAGAAAAAAAAAAGGATCCTGGCACTGGAACATCCCACTGAGTGTGGAATCATCACTAACTGGGATGACGTGGGAGAGGTGCGCATTTTATTGTATTTTATTTTATTTTATTGAATTTTATTGTATTTTATTGTATTCATACTAGTCAGTCATGAAGTTCCTACTGAGGCAAAACATGTGACAAGGATAGAAAGTAGCTAAAGTTAAGAAAACCCACAGATTGCAGTTGTTCAGAGGTGAATTGAAGAAATATTAAATTACTAAAATTGGGAACAAAACCTGTGAGGTGCAGGGGAGGGGTTGTTTTCTCTCCTCAGAACTGACTTACATGAGGAAGAGGATGGGTGGTGCTTACATCTCACATTCCATGTGACATTCTCACTGTCACTTCCAAAGGAAAGGACAGACTGGGGCTTCTCCCTGTACTGATCCTTTGAGAGAGTGATTATTTTTTTTTTCCTGAAGCATGTTTTTCTGTTGCCAAAAGTTAGCTTTCCATGTCTGGGTGGTAAGAAGGCATCTTTATTCCCCATCCAGCACCACTTCCTTGGCATTGTGCAGTGAGCTCTGTGGGAAATGCCAGTTCCAGGATGTCCCAGGTGCAGGCAACAAGGTGTGCTTATGGGAGAAACTGCTAAATAACTTAAATATCCCAAGTGTCCTGGTCTCTTTGGGAACTATTTGGGTCTGTAGGTGGAAAATACTGTACTGTCTGAGGGAAATGCTCCTGGTACTGTTTTCCTGTGGAAAATGCTGCTGAAAGGGAGATACAGGGCTGGGGTTGTTCTGTACTCTGCTTGCTAGGGTGAGGTGCAGTTATAACTCATAGATCTGAACTCAGTTACTGTGCCATATCCGTGGACCCAAGGTGTTCCACGTGAACAGACCAAAGCTGATCCAGGAGCAGTGGGAGTTCCTCAGTTGATGTTTGGAAATAAATTGCTCACCTACTCCTCTAGATGGAAGCACAGTACTTGCATTTCATTCTCTCCCTGCTGGCTGCAAGCACACTTTTCTAACTACATCCCATTATGTTTTTCTGTCTCACAATTTTCCTGCTGTCTGCATTCAGCAAGAAATAACATTTTCCTGTAGGAAAAAAGAAAATTCAAATTGTAGGCCCATATTTTATGTTCCCTCATCAGCATCTGGCAATTACCCTGTGCACAGCACACACTGGTGCATGTTCCTTCTCTGGGTAATGCTGGGTGCAAGAGCAGAGCATCTGAAATTGAGTGAGAAGAAGGAATCAAGGAGGGTTAAAAGGTGGGATGTGCTTTCCTGTAGTGTGATTATTTTTAGGGTGTAATGTTATGGAGCCTGCAGGCAGTGCTGTAACCCAAACAATGATCAGGTACCAAAGGGGCTCTGCAGCTGAAGCTTTCCTTTTTGTCTCTTGGATGCAGGAATTACTTGTGGAAGTGGCTCTCTAGCGCAAACTAGTAGGGAAGAGACAAGAAACAGAGTTTATAACTGTTGTTATTACTGCAAATAAGAAGAAAATGATGATTTTGGTCCTTGTGTGATTTTGATCCGAGCCACAAATTTCTTCCCAGCGCTTGGAAATCCTACTCCTGAAAGCACTGGAACGTGGAGGAAACAAGAGAATTCCTGGGTAATGTGCCAAAAACGGGACAAAAGCACAGCAGTGCAGTGCCCAGCCATCCACAGGACACAAAAGGGGGGTCCCCAAAGGCTGAGGCCGGGTGTGTGAGGGGGAGCAGGAGTGGGAATGGTGCAGGATGCATGGGGGGCGTGGGAGTGGAGGGGGAGCACAGGCAGCCATGGAATGGAACATTGCTGCTCTCCCGTGCTTCAATTCACAATATTCCAACTGGAAAACAACACAGGCCATTGGCCAGCCCTGGGCATCTGTTCCCAGGAGCTGACCTGACAAGGGCTGGGAGGGAAGGCATCAGGACCCAGCGTTTTCGGGCTCTGGTGACAATGTAAATGTTTAATAGAAATGCTGGCATAATTTGGGATAATTCCTCCTCTAATTTCTCTTTGCTAGTGTGCTTGCTGCTCCCATTTAATTCTCATGACCTATAAAATCAACACTGGTTTGTTTTGGTTCTGGTAGAGTATCTCTATCCATTAACATTCTGGTTATCATTAGGTCAAATTTAATGGGCTGTGGAGGCCCTGATTGTGCCTGGTTTTGAGGGAAAACCTGGAAAGTGCCACAGAATTAGGCAGGCTCCTGCTTTATGAGTCCAGGTGTGTTCCTCACTGCTGAAACCACCAGTACTTTGGGAGTTATGTAAGCACAGAGGTTTCCTTCTCTTCCCTTATTTCTTTCCTATCTGAAATAGCAGTAATTTTCTTCTTACATCTGATTTTTATATTTTTTTTTAACTTTTACATAATTGGTTTCTGGTTTATTCAACTTCTCCCTACATTTGTATTCCAAACCTTCAAATGAAGGACAGCCTGGCATCCTAAAGCCCAGTTCTGGAAACAGCTGATTATTTCTTTTTCTTAGAAGATTGATGTAGAATTTACTTGTTTTAAACAGCTGGTGGTTTTAATGAATAACTCCAGCTCTGGACAGATGTTGATACTGTAGGTGCTTCAAATTTAGAGAGGATCGCTTTTCCATTTAAGTTCATTTTTGGGCGTAATAACACTTGTTTCTAGGATACTTGTTTTTAGGATATTCCTCAGATAAACTTACTCATAAAACTATCCTGATGTTTTGTGTTAGGTCAGAAAAAAGATGAGCTAAAAAGAGAATATACACCCAACCCAGTGAATTTGGTTGAATTTGGTGAATAGATGTGAGTTTGGCAGATTTGCTCTTGCATGCTTTCTGTCTGTTTTAATATGGCTGTAAAAATACGAATAAAATTTTTAAAAAGCAATTAGTTTTATGATATGGAATATATTCCATGTGTTTAAAATATATTATTATTTAATATAATTTAATATATTACTTACTGAAAGTAATATAATAAAAATACATTACTCAGGCTATATTTGAAAAACTTATGGCTTTTGGCCAAAAGTCCACATGGTAAATTTAGCCAGGGATGGAAGTAAGTGTGATTAAAATACAGAATATAGGTATAGAATCACCTGGGGAAGAGGAGATGTGGCTCTGCACTCCCCTTGGTGCCCACTTTTGGCATATATTTAATGGGAAGATGATACATCCATTTAGCAACAGTGTAAATAAATTAATTAAGTTGTGAGCTTGACAGCAGGAATGACTGGGAGAGAATACAGCTGGGAGATAAAAAGCAGCAGCAGACCATCAGAACAGCCCAGTTTCCAACAACCAGGAGGTAGAGCCCCTACAGGAGACGTGTCTAGGGCTGTTTCTCTGTCATTACACTGGAATGATAAATTTGGGTTTCAAGATTGTTTAAAGGCTTGCTGTTTATTACTGATGGCGTTAAATTCATTACAGTAATTATGAATTATTGGTAATTTACGTGTTCTTTAATTGAAAGCATACTTTTCATTAAAAGTTGGCTTTATTGATGAAGGCATTAACTTCTGAAATTCAAAATTGGAGTTTGTGTATGTGTTTGTGTATATGCATAAACTTTAGATTGCTGCATTGTTGCAGCCCTGCCATCAGTGTAAAACAAATTTATCCCAGGGTGTCATCTCCAATTTATATTGGCAGTAAAAACCTGACCTGGGGTAATGGAAAGGTATCCACTGAGGGAGACACTTGCCATCAGTTATGTCACAGGCCTGGATGTTCACTCACAAAATAAAAAGAGCAATTTAAAAGTTTTTTGGGGGGAGGTTTCCCTCCATTTTTCCTTCCAAGTTAGATGTTTCATCTGTGGTGAAATTTTCTTGGAGTTAGTGAACTCTGTATTAGGGTTTTGCTGACATTTTAAGAATCTCTAAATACAAGAAAATATGTTTTTTAAAAAGCAGCGATGTTTTCAAGACACAAAATGAAAATGATAAATCCTGAAACTAATCATTATCCATTCATTAAATTGGTTTTTGGTCATGTTAATTGGAGGTTATGGTCTTCAAAGAAGAAATGCCATCTGCTTTATCTCATGTGTGCAGAATAGGGAGGGAAGAGAGAAAAATATTTAATGGTGAAAGCAAATCACCTTGGTGGAAAACTTCTTGAGGTCACTGAGGACACCATGCTTGGGATAAACTGACCCCTTTTTCTATCTATGGCAAACTTTTAATGAAAGAGGAAAAGGACCTGGTGATCTTTTGCTGCAGAGGTTAATAATGGATGATCCAGATGAGCATTTCATGTAAAAAGCAAAGCCTGCAGATCTCATTACCTGGGCCTCCCAATTGTGCATTCCCATCTAACAAGAAGAGTGGAAAATATACTTGACACAATTAAGAGGTTATAGTGGGCAGCACCCACATTTCTGATTCCATTCCCAGTGCATTTCCCTTCTTAACAGGGATAGAAAAGGCTCCTGAGGTCATCCAGGCTGTCTTCCCTCACTGCTGGCTGAGACAGTGGCTGACTGCAGTGAATGGCAAGGTGAGAGCAAGATTTGGGCCCCAGTTAATTGATTAGCAGTTGCTGTAACTCTAAATTGCTAAAACTCTGTTTTTTTCCTGCATTCATTTTCTGTAAAGGTCTTGATTTCTCTGCAAATCTACAGCCAGAAACTCCGGGCAGAGGTGCTGAACCTTGTCTAGAGTGTGACTGTGGCCGAGTCTCCATCACACTGACCAGTGTGCAAAGCACAGAGCAGTGAAAACCACCCAAATTCCACATCCCACTGTGCTGGTTTCACAGGACATTCCAGAAAACAACAGTCCTGACACAAAGAAGACCAGAATTGTAAGCAAGGAAAGGTGCAAGCTTTGAGGTGAATTAAATTGTGAAGGTGGAAGCTGAGCCCAGTGATGTGGGAAGCTGCTGTGGAGGAGAATGATATTAACAGGGCAAAATATTTCGTGTTTAAGGTTGGCCTCAGGCAAGAACGAGTTTGTCAGTATAATATGTTGTTGAATTTTAGTATGGAAATGTCTCCTGGCATGTATTTCAAACACAGAACAAATAGTGATATTGATCTAACCTTCAATTAATGGGAGAGGTCCTCTGTGAAAATCGGATCTGGGTCTGAATGGCAAATAGCTTTAATATTCTGAGGACAGTGGATCATTTGCACAGCTCAGTAAGAGACCATAAATCACCAGGATTAGGGATTTTTTTTTTTTTTATTATCATTTTAATGCAGGCTTGCTTTCCCTGGAGCAAGGGACCAGGAGTGTGGTAAATCATTAAAAAATCATGGAGATGGTGTCAGTAGGTACGGACAACAAATAATCTACTTGTGCTAAAAGGAACTATTTGAAATCCATTCATTCCTGCTCTCTGTTGCCATGTTTTTTAGATATCTGCTCCCTTTTGGGATAGAATGAACACTCTCCCTTTAGCTTTTATACAGTCCATGGGTGTCTTTCCACTTGTGGTCCTCACAGAGCATCCATCCTAAAGGCCATTTTTTAGAGCAGTCTGAGACAGAACCAAAGCTGATTATTCCTTGAGATGGGAGTAGCCAGATTATTCCTCTTGGCTTCTTCCAGCTGTGTCTTCTGTGCATTTTATGTGTGTTTGTTTGTGTATATATATAAACCTTAGATTGCTTCATTGTTGCAGCCCTGCAGCAAAAAAAAGAAAAAGAAAAAAAAAAAGTAAAAAGCTGTTGGCAAATAACCCTTCTTAGCCAAGAAGTAACACATGGTTTCACTGAAGTTGATGCTCATATTGAGCAGTTTTGTAGAGAACTGTTCATGACCAGGCTGTGAATTTAGCAGATTTACTCTTAATTGATTTCTTATCTGGCCCAGAGAAAATGATGTTCTTAAAGGACTGGGAAGCCTCTAATTAAACCAGAGAAGAATTTCAACCAGTCCTGGCTTCCACTGCTCTGTGAAATGCCCAAGATGAGAGATCAACTTGAATGTGTGCAATTCCCTGTCCAGCCAACTTCTGTTGTGGATTGTCAGGAAGGATTTCCTTCTGGAAGCTCCTTCACTCTGGCTGTCCTGTAAAGAGCATTTTGCTGTGGGTTGAGCATTAGGTTGCTCCCCAAATCAGGTGCTTGGCTCTCCCCCAGAGCTGCTGAATTAACGTGATGTGACCCAGGGATGCAAAGGGAGAGCACAAAGATGGGTTTCCTAGACAACAGCTGATGTCACTGCAACTGGGAGAAAGTACAGAGGCTGAGAGGGGAGTTCATGAAGAGCAGGGATCAATTTAGGGGGAAAAGTTCTGAATAGTAAAGTTATAGATTTTTACAAAATATGAAACTCAGCAGAGAGACCTGTTTCTGAAGTCTGGGAAACAGCTCTTGGGGTATGAGAAATAAAAATCCCTCTCGAAGAAATGCAGTTTAAAACACAAGTACATCACCTTCTGAAGTCTCTACATGCTGCAGCCTCAAAATCACAATCCTCATTGAACTTTTTCCCCAAAATAAAACAATCCAGGTTGATAATCCTGCTGGAATAAACCCAGATGGATTTCATTTGGATGAAGTTTTACTTCAAATTCCATGCAGGATAAATAAACCATCTCTCCTCTTCTCTGGGTGTGCTCACGGTAGGAAGGCTGCTGCAGACTTCTGGTTAATATTTAAGTGGCATTCCTGACAGCAGAGTTCTGTGCATCAGCTTGACAAACCAGCTTCTGTCTAGCCCTGTGGTCCATGTCTGAAAAACAGGTTAGAAACTTGGGTGCATCATTCATTTGCATCAGCAGCTAGAGGAGGATTAAATTTCCGTCATCTGACCATTCTTAAATGATTTAAAATATTATTTTTCTTTGCTTAAAACGATAGCTCTTTGGGCTAACAGTTGCTTCAGAGAACTATTTTAGGATCCTACAGGTTTTGAGGCTGCAGTTTCCCAGACTTCCAAGCTGATCTGTTGGCTTGCTGCCATCAGGGGCTTTTCCTGCCCCTTCAGCAGTTCTCCTGCCATTCCTTTGCCTGCTCTGGCCAAACAAAAGGTCTGCTTTTGTTCCAACATGACTAATTAGCTTCCAGATGGGTTAGTGAGTGGAATTGTCTCATGGATGGTCCTGGCAACCATCAGGGCTGATGCCAAGCAAAGTGGGGGAGCAGGGGGGGTGTTGGCTGCCCCTTCCATTGGCAGGATTTTATTGCATTGCCCTCCTGTTTCATGGAGCTTCAGCATCAGGGGGGAGGAATGTGGTGTGGAACACTTCTCATCTGTGGCCAAAATTCAGCAACACCTCTTTCTGTAGTCTTGGACCAGGACTCTTGCATCATTCACCTGAGGATTTTATAACCTTTTACAATCAATTCTCATGAATTAACTAATATGACAGGAAAAAGGAGGATGGGAACCAGAGGTCAGTCAGCCTTGTCTCAGTCTTTAGGAAGATAATGGAGCAGTTCCTCATGAAAACTCTTTAGTGGTACATGAGGAACATGAACTCCAAAGCTGTCTTCCAGTCTAATTTTTTTCCTCATCTGTCATTGCTTTGCCTCTTCTACAAATGTAAAGTAACTTTGACCAGCGCTGCTTTCAGTTCTGTTTATTAGAAAAAGGAGGAATAGCAATAAACATCTCTGACTTTATTGCTTACTTTGAATTACATATTTTTCTCTCTCAAAACTGTTTCTTAGGCAAACATCACTCTGAGGCTCATGTTGGGCAAATATGTTGGTAAAGTTTGTTGGAATAAGAGCTTATATAAATTCAGAGCTCTGGGGCACTGCAGTTTATTGAGCTGCTTGCTGGATCAATTTTCCTCTCCACTACCTGCCAGAGGATGTCACACTTACACAAAAATGGTGCAATAAATGAGCCAGATTTCTACTTCTTCCACAAAAAAAGTGTTCTTGCATTAAATCTTTACAGTCTCCTCCAAGAAGGCTTTGACTACAGCAGGAGGGTAGCCTATGGAAGGGAACAAAATTCAGCCTAGACTGTGTATTCAGTGAGGATTTATTTTGTGCTTTATGAACTTGGACTGAAGGATTCCTAACAGATGTGAGACATTTTACTGGGAGGATTTGTCAAATCTCAGTGAGAAAAGCTTTCTCCTGGGTTTTATTAGTGAACAGTATCCATGCAAGGGAATTCTGTTGGAAATAGAGCTACAAATGGGTGTCACAGTAACAGTTTCATCATTATTTTATTATCAGGGCAATGCACTCTTAGCATTTGCTTCTAATTCTTTTCATTGTGACTTTCTGTGCTCTGTCCCAGCAAAACATGAAGGCAGTGAGGTGCTGCTGATCCTGGGCATCTGTGCCCCAGCAAAAGTGGTGTCAAGGTTATTGTGGGAGTTGTATTTAAATTGGCAAACATTTCAAAGTGAGCACTGCTTCAAATGGGACTTCTTGAAAAAAGTGAAGTGTCCAAAATTAGCTTCCAAAGACACTTCTGAGTGCTGGAGAGATTATTGCTATTCCCCAAGATACAGGAAACATAAAAGGCTTAACCAAAAACTGCAGGAGTCCATTGTCCAGAGATCTGGGCTGCTGCCAGGAAAACTGAGCCATTTTTCTTTCTTAATTTTTAAAATTTATTTCATTTCTGCAATCTCATGGATT
>VZTT01034306.1:19270-31893 GCA_013400855.1 Buphagus erythrorhynchus | reverse complement strand
AAGCTTGAGTAACTTTGGTGATGGAGGAGGATGGATGTGTCCAGTTCTTATGAGAACTGTGACCCTAAAATCCCCAGCTGGTATGAATAAAACTCTCCCAGATCCTTCAAGGACCTGCCAACATACACAAAATGAACGCCATGGTAAATGAAATTGTGTAATTGTATTTAATTTCTTCCTGTGAAAAATTGTACCCCTTTTATCCTGGGATTTTGTGTGAAGATCTGCAAGAAAAAGATTTGGGATTAAGACAAAAATGCCCTGCTTTGCTGCTGCCTATATGTGAGACCCAGCATTGACCATCCCACAAATTCTCTCAATTAAATGCTGTACTTGACAGTTGGAATAAAATAGGTGTTCAAGATGATGCCAACATGATTTATAAAGGAATATAACTAAGAGAATTTGTAACTAAGGAGAATTTGCAAGACGCTTGGATTATATAATGGAATATTTTTACAAGCTTGAACATTACCATATTTTACTGAGGCAAGTACTTGGGCAGATAAACATCTGGTGAGACATAGAAATGCTCCCAGCTGAGTTTTCAGGATGTTTTTCAGTTTGTTACCTATAGGGCAATTTGAATGTGAACTGCAAGTTGTCTTTAAAATCTGATTTTAGACCCTTAAAGAGTGCAAGGGAGATGCTTCATTAGCTTTAACAGAGTTGATTTCTGGTTGATTTAGCTGCCTGTTGATGCTGAGATATTTGCTTGGTCACCAGATTTCCTTTCTTCACTGCCTCCCTTACAGATTTCTGTTGGAGATTTCAAGAGTCAGTCAGTCAGTTAAAATCTTTAAGATCAAAAGCAACACCAAATTGTTATAATTAGTTTTTAATGGCTAACTTAGTTTTGTCTTCTATATCCCTGGGATTGGTCAAAGCACATTTTCAAGCTGTTCACAACAATCTGCAGTGGGCAACTACACAAAAAAAACCTGATTAAGAGTGAAAAACAGAATTAAATAAAACAAGAATATTTCTAGTCTACAACTCTGTTTGTTCTGAAGGAAGCATAGTGCAAGTTTTGTGATTTGAAACACAAATCCTGGTATTTTTAAATTATTGTTTATAATTTTGTAATGGAAATGGAATCCCTGAGAATCTCTACTCAGTATTAGACAACCCCTAAAAAGGGGAAAGCTTTAAAAGCTGTGTATATACTTACACATAACTCTATACTTTTATTTACTGCCCTATTACTGTCCTTTACTGGGAAGATACTGCAAGTTACTTTTAATTAAGGTAGTGATGCCTAGGGAAGGGACAGGAAAGAGGGAAATTTCACTGCTTGGAGCCTGAAGTGAGGGAAAGATAGTTAGTTGTTAAATTGGATTGCAAATAGCAAATCAGAGAAATTCTGCAGTGTAGAAAACTCTGACTCTGAAGTTACATATCATTTCTCCCTGCTGAATTTTCTTGCTCTTACTTTACAGAACTGCTCTGAAATGGATTCTGTAATTTTTTTCAACATGATGATTATTCATTAGCCATGAATATTCAAGATTTGAGCTATTATTTGAATGCAGTTGGCCAGATACTTTGTATGTAATGCCTGCTTCTTGATTGGGGGGGAACAGAGCAATTCTTTGTTCAAATATTTGCATCCACACATTTTCCATTTGTTTTTAAACAATAGTTATACATTTGAATTTAAAGTGGTCATGACATAGCCTGATACCCAGTTAGGAATGAAATTCCCTGGAAGGATAACTTGAGTGTTGAACTTGGAGAGCAGATTTATAAGTGGCACAAACATGGGTGATGAGATGCAGTGNGCCCAAACATGGGTGGAGAGTTGCAGTGTCTGGTTAGTCTTTAAGCTCATAATTCATCGAATCATTTAGGTTGGAAAAGACCTCTAAGATTATCAAATCCTACCAGCAACCCAGCACTGCCAAGGCCATGTCCCCAAGGGCCACATCCACAGGGATTTTAATTTCCTCCAGGAATGGCAACTCCACCACTGCCCTGGGCAGCTGTGCCAGGGCTGGACAATCCTCTTGATCAAGAAATTCCTGGAAGCATGACAGGGAAAAGCAGAAATAAGATCAGTGCCTATGGAGAATATGGCAGAGAAGTTGCCAGGACTCCCAAGGCAAAATAAGAAATTCCCTAAATAATGAAGCTCCCTATTTCTGTATATGTGTGCTGGCCTTGCAGAGGTGGGTCCTACTCTTCTTTAATTTTTTCCTTCTTTAATATTGAGGATTTAGGGCAGCTTCTTATTTCAGTAGCTGTTTTGGGGCTTCATTTTCTTCTTCCCTGGATATTTTGGTAATACACGTCTTGCTCCCAGTCAATCGGGTTTGGTGCTGAGGGCAGTGTGTGTGACAGAGTGTGACAGCCTGTTTGTGGCTCCTCAGTTAGGGACAAGGCTGCAGTTTCAGCCTGGATGAGCTGAGAGGGGGAATTTCAGGGGCTCACCAGATGAAATGGCCCTGGAAATCACCTGTCACTTCATCAGTCACGCTTGGATTAATTCCTGCCGGTGCCACTGGAATTTCCCATCTTCTCTCCAGGCAAGATCCTGTTCCTTCGTGTAAGTGTCCTTGCCCCCAGCAGTGGGGAGAGGCCTTGTGGGGTTTCTGCTGGCCCCCAAGATCTCTTTGGAGCTGTCTCCTTGGTCCTGGAGGGCAGAGTAGGTGCACAGGCTGTGTTTGTCCATCCCTGTGCTCACCTCACACTTGGGAGAGCCAGCTGTGGAACTCTGCTCTCCAGGGAATCTGTCTCTGCAGCAATCCCTTGGCTGTTCTGCTCCAATGGGCCTAGCAGGGGGCTGAGGATCCCCAAAAATCCTGATGAATGCTCATCATCACATAATATTCATGGCTTCTGCAGTTTGTTACAAGCCAGGTTGCTCTCAGTGTGATGTAAAATGATCCCGTGCTCAAGTTCAAGTTTTCTTCCTCAGCTTTCCTTCTTTTCCTAGTGACCAAGTGCATTCCTAAAGGGAAAGGGAAATCAGTCTGCTCCATGCACTGTCAGTTCTAGTACAGCCAATATGTCTAACAGGATGGGTTTTTTTCTGGGGGCAATAAAAACTGTATGAGATTGCAAAAGGTTTATGTATGTTTTATAGCAGGAGCAACCACTGGAGCAAAACTGCATTGTTTTTCTCTTTCATGCTCCCTTTCTGCTTTCAGACTACATTGCTGTGAAGTCAGGCAGGAGGTTCTTCAGCTTCACAACATGACTCAGGGAAAAAAATAGCAGTAATATTATGTATTTATGCAGTGGCATTAAGCAGGTTGTAAATGTTATAAATCAAACAAATAAGAGGTTATGTATGTTAATGCAGAATGCTTCCCATACATATCCCCTAATCAAGCAGGAAACTCAAGGTGTAAAATATCTGGTAGAATTCACTAAAGTCAAAGGCTGGTGTTTGCCAGGTTTCCCTGGGTGGGTTCCACAGCTCACTCACTCCATCTTATTTCCAGGACAACAGCAACAAACATTTTTTAATCAGCTAATCCCACTGGTTCCAGACTTCTTCAGGTTGTCCAGTCCTTGCCTGTATTTTTCCTTTGCTCCATATTCATTTTCTATTCTTGCAGAGGGGTTTTTCATCAATATGTGCTGTTAACTCTCAAGTAAAATGTTTTTGTGTTGGGATTTTCAGCAATCATAGAACAGTTCAGATTGGAAAAGACCTCTAAGATCACCAAGTCCAACTGCTAACCCAGCACTGCCACGAAATGTAAAATTACACTCTGAAAATGCTCAGTGACAAGCCCAGAGATGGCACAAAGTGATTCAGATGAAGTTATACAAGCTCCATATCACTGCCATTATGGATGAGTGGTGGAAAAGCAAAAAAGTTTAACCCCACTGAATGTGTTGGTTGTGTGTTTTGTTTGGCTTCTTGCTGGAAACATTGCTAGGGAGAGCTGACATATGTGTTTTTCAAGGAATAGTGAAATGATTTGCAAAATGTTGGGGCTGCCTGTGCTTTGTGCATGTTTTTTTTCTGTAAGTAGATGTTGCGGATCTCTCAGATTAGAAAATTCAAGGTGTTGCTGATAAGTGCAGCCAAGTCAAAACTTAATAGCAGGAAGTTTTTCAGTTCCCAGTTCTGCTGGAAGACTGGTAGACTTCTGATTCTGAGAAATCTTCTGTGAATTGCTTCTTCTCTGTTTCCTGAAGCCTGGATTGACTCCTGTCCTCCCTAAAGGTAGAGTCAATTGTATTGCCTTTGAAAGTAATAGGAAAAAAGCCCCATTTTAAATTTGGGAAGAGGCAGGAGTGAAATGTGTGATTATGCAAAACATATAAAAGTTAAGAGTGAATCAACTGCTACCTCCCCCCTCACCCCAAACTAAATAACGGGGTTTTTGGTGAAAACAAAACCCCACAAAGAATTGGCTGCACCCTTGGCTCAAAGGATTGATGTCATGTAAATAAATCCCCATGGGAAGCTGTAAATGTTATTCTGCTCTACATTGGTTTGTCCTCAGATGGCCACTGACAGAAGGAATGTTTTTCCTATCACTAAAGTCACCAGGTATGGGAAATTAAAAGCCAAACTAAATTTGAGGCCATTCCCTATCCCTGAAACAAACACCATAAAAATTTACCTTGCCTTCAATATCCTAATAGTTGCAGTTCAGTTTAAATGCTAATTAGCATCGAAGTACTAATTAATATTGGCATTTTCCATCAAAGAGGCTAAAACACAATGGGTTCCTGCAAGTCAGTGTTGAATTCTATGGACAATGGAGACTCTGCAGTGGATGATCATCTGTGACAAAACTAGGTAAAAAATAAATCCATAAAACACTAGCATGCCCATTTTTCTTGTACTAATTCCAAGGAGTTCAATGACACCCAAACCACTCTGTTATTCTGTTCTGTTCTGGAATACTTTGAATATGTGCAGTATTGAATTGGTGTTCTGATGACTTGATAGTTTCAGGTTCATCCTGTGCTGGCTCTGCTCCTATGTGGTTTTTTAAGCAGTGGTAAATCACTCTTTAGGACTGTAAAATAAACATTAAGAGGTCAGTTCATTTACAGTTTGCCCTTTTGGAAATACTCTTACACAGGTCCATTACTTCGCTGTATTATGGAATAAGATCCTTAGCAGTCCCCATCATAACCTTGGTTTTAGCATTGTTTGTCCTTCCAGCTTCCTCTGGGACTTTCTTTTTCCTGAAAAAGAGAGATATTCTCTATAGACAACTAAAGAAAATATTTGGGTCCATGGAGGGGTGGATACAAATCCCCTCTACAGCCAGTTGTTGCATCAAAATTTGCCTGCTATGGCAAATATCTTCAACTTCAGTCATTTCACACCCAGAAATTTATTTTGACACCGAGTGATTTTGTTCTTTCTTTATGTTACCTTGGAAAAATAAGTTACTAAATGATCATTTGGCTTAACCTGCTGCTGGAGCCAGGAGCTGGCAGAGGTTGTCCCAGTGTCTCCAGGAGATGGTTGGTGACATTTTGAAGCTGGCACGTGTGGGAGCTGAGTTTCAGAGGGCACAGAGCCCTGTGAGCAGCTGCAACTTTGCTCTTTTAAGCTGCCTTTTTCTTGCTTGAATAACTGTGGGTTTGATGAAACCAAGGAAAGCAGTGGTGGAGGGAATTAGATGTAACGACTGCAAAAAGAAGTGAAGGAGAAAGGGGACGTCCATGGCCTCAGTGTAACTTATCTTTGACAAGCTGTTCTGTTATTTCTCACTGCTGGAAAGGTTAAATCCATTAACTGGTGGTCTTCCACTGAGGACAGGGAGCTGACAAGGCATGAAGGGCTTGGGCCAGCAAGACCACCAAGTACTTGATCTTTGAATGCATGGCTTTTATTGTCAGCAGCAGAGACGACTTGACTTTCATATGTTCCCCCTACATGTGAGGAAGTGAACATAAATTAATAGCTACAGTAATTTCCTCTGGGTAAATCTATCTAAATGATCTGAAATACCAGGATGCTGAAAGGCTAATGGCTTCCCTGTCTGACATGATGAACATCTACAGCTGTTTGTGGAGCCAACGGCAGGTCTGGGTGCTCACTGTCTTTCAAAATCAGGTCACAGCACCAATCACATCTTTCTACACAAAATCCCCTTGATTTCAGTAAAATTTACATTAACTGGATGACAGCCTGATGTACTGATGCTGTTTCTGACTTTCTAAATATTGCAAAGGCTTGGAAATGACTGCTCTGTTTGCCTTCTGAGAGATGTGAGACTACAGGTGGAATGTTTTTATCCCCAGCTGTTGAATGTGTCACTGTTTTGCACTTTTAAATTTGCAACAGTGTGTAGTCAGATAGTGAAAGCAACAGATCAGCAAATCTGGGGGACTTGCTGCCCATTAATGGTTACACACATCCAGCCTTTCCCAGCAACAAATGAAACAGATTAGCCAGAAAGTTCTAATTGTATATTTAATACATGGATATTTAAATTAATGACTTTACCTGACCCTTTAGTGAGGTGTGTAAGCATGTATGAGTTCCTCCACCACTGCAGTGAGAGGGAAAACAGTGATCTTCTAACCCTTGTAATCCACTCTTCCTGTGATCTTCTAACACTTGTATTCCACTCTTGCTCAGTGATTTGCTACCAGCCACTGTGGCACGGGTTGTCAATTCAAATGAAGCACAAAAGAAAAATCAAGAGAAAAAAAAAAGTCTGTTTGGTGTCCTTTATTTTTGCCCTGTGTCTCTGTGTTGTGGCAGCCATCAGGCAGTAATCACATATATTTCATTTTTTGAAATTGATTTGCAGTTTGCAAGAGGCTGAGAAGCAATAAAGTCTAAGCTTACCTAACACCTGGTAGCATTAACTACAGTTCAGAAACTTCCAACTAATATAAGAGGGAGCATAATTTGGATTTAGCAAGAAGCAGGATTTATGAATTCTTCATTCACTGTGACTAACTCATGCCCTTGGGAAAGTTTCTCCATCTCTATTTTACTGGAGCTGTGTGGAAAATGAACTTGGTACTGAAGGTATTTATGAACTTTGGAAATTCTATGTAAATAAACCCAAGTAGTCAATGATTGGTAAATACATTTAACCTTAAAAAAATAATTTATCTGCTCTTGTTTACCAAAGGCTGCTGAGATGTCCCTGAAGTGCTGGTTGGTGAATGCTGACTAGAAGAGGGTAGTGCTTTGGTTTGTTTACAAAGTGGAGATGATATTCCTGCATAATAAAAGCTGGCTTTAGCAGGGAGCATCTCTTCCCCTTGTTCAGCTGCCTCCTCTTTTGGCAGAGACAAGCTCCATAAAGATCATGCTCAGCTTGACAGCAGAGAGTCCTCATGGGTTTGATGAACTACATCTTTAAACAACAAACTTCAATAAACCCTAATTTTTAAAGATACGGAGTCTATGTAATCCCCACTTTATATATTTCAGCTCTGTCAAAATATTTTTGTGTACCTTTCAAGCAAACACCAGCCTTGGCAAATGGGTATTTATGGCTGTGAGTGGTTAAATGTGGCATATTCCTGATCCTGAGGAGTAGGTTTTGAGACAGAAAACCTTAATATGAAAAGAAAAAACGTTAGTAAATATTCCTATTGGCAGGAAAAAGAGAACATCTGCTCAAGTCACTAGTGGTTTGTTGCCTGAGTTAGCAGCAGGGCAGCCTACAGCTAATTAGCTATGGCTTGATAAGAGAACAGGAGTGCAGTGGATAGAAATGTTTGTCATCTGAAGTTGCTTGAAGTCTCTCTAAAAGCATTAAAAACATGACACTTGACTTTCCTTTTAAATTCTTTCCTTGGTATCTTTGGAAATTGCTGCAATGACTGCTTAGCTATGAGTGCAGACCCCTACTGAAACCTCTGTGCATGAAGTGTCCTGATTTGATCTGGTTTTCATTAGAGCATTTCAGTAAGCATTTGTCCATTCCTACTCAGAAATTTGCACATAAGCACATGCAAAGCACTGAGCACATCTCCCAAACTCCAATTTAAACACAGATTTTCCCACATATGCTGGGGCAACACTGACATCAGCCAGAATATGGAATTTGCATTCTTTTAGGCTTTTATTGTGTGTCTGGTCTTGAGAGCAGCAGAGCCAGGCTGAATTTGGTACCACAGGCTCCAAACACCTGTCCTGCTTTTTTCTAAACTCACCTTTTTTCCTAAACTCATCTTGAATCTCTCAGATTCAAAAGGGATCTGTCCATTCCAGCACCTTTGAATCTCAGATATCTGCAGCTGGCTTTGGTGTAAGGGTGAGGTAATTGTGGGTGCCAACATAATTAACCTTGCATGTCTGTTTTGTTAATTCCTAAGACAGGCCTGCTAATGTGTGGAAACAGGAATAATCTCCTGTATGTTTCACTCTTTTCCTCAGCTCCCTGCAGTCTAAGTCTGTAATTTATATTTTGTGTAAGATGCTTCATTTAGCATAGCTCCTGTGAGAGTTAAATGCTAAATTCCCTTGAGAAGAATATTTTTAAAAATGATACCTATTTTTATAGGCAGAGAAACTCTATGCATTTGAACACGGTGAGTAACACTTGTTTTCCATTGTAGTTGTGACTGACACACACCTGAGATGAATCTTCTTTGGTCATCTGCACTCCCTCAGCTTTGTCCTCGACCAAAAGTGTGGTAAATGAGCTGCTTATCTGATTATTTCTGTCTTCCAGTTTCATTACTACTCAGATACAGTAAAGAACAGAAGTAAGTTGGGGAACATTCAGCAAAAGCCAGAGGTACCATATTTAAATCCCAGTTTTTCTCTGCTTTGTTCTGTTTTATTGTTCTCATTGATTTCAATTAGTTCAGACAGGAAATCCCATTGATTAGAGGCTTTCAGGGGACGTGAGCTCCGAGTGAAGCAGAGGCACAGGAGCACAACATCTGCTGCACACAACAATAAAAGTGAGGAGATTATTTAAAAACTGCATTTATAGCTGGAGGAGGTTGTGCTGCTGTGGAGGGATGGTTGGGATGGCTTGGGTGCAGCTCTGGCCCGGGCTCAGGAGGGAGCTCCAGGGAAGAGGAGGAGGAGGAGGAGGACCAGCTCTGGATTAAACCACACTCCTCCTCCAGGGCTGCAGATTAAGCAAGATGCCTTTGATACTGGTGTGTGAAATTCTCAGCTTGCTTTACACACGTTGCAAAGCCAATCCTATTTCCTATTTGGCTTGTTGTCCCAAAGCACTGTGGGCACTGGAGAGGCATCAGTGGTCTGGGGAGTCATGGTGATGTCCAACAGGACAGGCCAAGCTCTTAAAATAAACCATTGTGTCACTGTGTCATCATACTTGTAACCTGAGGAGGAAATGAATTAATCATGGAAATCAGAAGAGCCAAATCACAAAACTTTCGGTACAGGAAATTGAGATGATTTATTGTTTAATTTTTGCTGAATTATAGTAACAATTTTTGCTTTTATACTAATTTGTAGAAGAATTCTTTTCTTCTTCAATGTGAATGAGGTAATGAGGGGAAGTTAGGGAAGCCTTTCATTCTCTTTTTTAAATAGCAAGAAACTTGCAACGAATGACTCCATGGTATTTTACCTGTAATGGAAAAGGAACAGATTTCTTTCCTTGTCAATCATTAATTTAAAAAAGTATTTTATCTTGGAGAGCAAGGAACCTAGTAAAAATTGAGACGAAGTTTTTTATATTTAAATGCCTTATTATCTTAAAGGGCACAATAATCTTACATCAGGAGACATTCATGTATTTAACACCTCTTCGAGATCTGTGTCTAACTAGTGCTTTTAATGACTTCTATTATTCTTGAAGAACATGGAGAACTGCTGGAGGAATCTAGTCACAGACACAGGGAAAAAATGTCTGCATTTATTTAACTTTATATTGGTTTAAGCTTAATAAACTGGCTTATTAAGGCCAACAGATAAACCATGTCTGAATAGAAGGGGGAAAATAATTACTGACGAAGTATGGAAGCAAAGTGTAATAATGGGATAAAGATATCAAATAATCCCTCCTAAAAAGAGTTTAGGAAGTCAGAGAGTATTGAACACAGCATAAAAAAGGATTGGGAATTCAGTGGTGAAGGCTATATGGGCTGTAAGAATGAGAGGGTTGAGACCTTGTCTTGTAAGCAAAAGCATTCTTCAGAATTGATTGAAAGATTTAATTTGGCCATGAGAGTAATTTTAATAGGGTTCAAAAAAGGTGCAAAAAATGCTAAGTAAAATTCTCAGCTATTTTATACAACTAGATCTTGTGTAAAAATTCATAAATTTGGAAACTTATTTTCTTTTTAACAAAATATTTAACTTTTTACCTCTTGCACAAGAAACGTGAATTTGGAGTCAGGCACATTATTGCTTTAGTCCTAGCTCAATTTCTTGTCATTCAGCTGATGCAGGGTCTGTTTGACAGTTTTAAAAACTCTTGTAATAAGCCTAATGCTGGACTTGCATTCAAAATTACCAGAATGCACTGAAACCAGGTAATTAATCTGTAACAATGAGAGGTTAAAAAGTTCTTGAGACTTCCTTTGCTATGAATAAGAACGATGGGTTTCATCCCACCTGCCCCTCTCAGCCTACAAAGTGTTCATTCTCCAGGCTGGCATAATTAATAATCAACTGTACCCATGGAAGGAAGTTCCCTGGAGCTGCACAGTTGTGTAATTCCTATGAAATATGGAGATTTGCTCTTGCTCCACCTCCTTTTTCTAAAGGATGAAATGTCCTAATACCATGTCCAAACTTTCCAACTTTTTCAGGCAGTTGGTTGTAGTTGGGGGTGGCTGCTTTGCCCTGGTTTTCTTGGCTCAAGAAGCTCCTGAGGATCACCATAATGTTTTTTAAAAGGGCTATACCTAAACATCTGGAAGCTGAAATTTTATTTAATAATAGATAAAGCTTTGGCAGGACTTAACAAGAAAAAGTTTTAGACATAACAGTCAAAATTTAAGGGATGTAAATTTGTGCTTCCAGCAGTATTTAGAATTTACTTGAAGGATGCTGAGTTTCTCTTGCATCTCAGGCATGGCAAAGATTATGTGCTGTTTAGTTTGGTCATACTTTGAGGCTATTCATGTGGAATTTGCTGAATTAGATGTCAATAAAAATATTTTTTGTTTCCACTTTTTGTACACTGGTCATTGGCTACAATATTGAGTTTTGAATTAAAGATAAAAATTAATGAAAAACTATTGTTTTGTATGATTTTTCCCCCCTCTTTTGTTGCTGTTCACTGTTTGCAAGTTTTTAATTGTAAAAGATGCTGTAGATAAAATTTTTCTCTTTAGCACTGCTGTCCTATTTTCCCTGTGATATCCCCGGGGAATCTAACATGAGTTTAAGTAAGTCCATTTTTTCTCGACTGACAGAGCAAATGTTCAGATGCTTTAAAATTTAAAGAGAAAATGCAGGCAGGGGTAAATTAGCTCAGAAGAGGTAGGAAATTCCCATTCAAGCCAAATAGTCTTCTTTTGGCTTGTTTGCTTGCTTAATTCTCCTCGGTTTTGTTTGCTTTTAATTTCCCATAAGGATGTTGCATTTTGAGAGCTTGGCATTCCAAATGTCCTTCACTGTGTCTAAAATCTCCATGCTTCACCAGGGACTTGCAACCAGAAGGGAGAATGATGTGTGAACTTTGCCAGTAAATGCACCTATGTGCACAGGTCCTCTTGCATGAAAATTATTTTCATGGCTGAATGTTCATTAATATTCATGAGGTAACATAGTTGCTCTGTACATATTAAAGAATATTCCCCTTTTCAAGGACATTTCTTATTTGAAAAAGAGCTACCATAATAAAAAAAAGTTTGGTTACTGTATAAAGCAGTTCAGGAAGTCCAAAAGTGGTATTTAAGGGCGTTTTCTGTCCTGTGCAGTTTGAAGTGGCTTATATGGAAAAAAATGTAGTGAGGGTCATTGTGCCTATGGGTTGACACCTTCAAGTAGTCTGAAATCCATATTCTTGAGTGGAGTAACTTGAGATTTACTCTAAATTGCATTATTGATTCAAAGTTCGAGTCCTTTGAGGATAAAAGGAGTCCAAGATGTTTTGAGGATGACATTTGGCCGTGGTCTTAACTTTGTTGCATCCACCAAGGACTCGGACCGTGGTTCACACGTCTCCCAGTCCTTCCAGTGCCTGGGCAGAGGTCGTGGCTCGGAACGGGTGTGTGAGATCCTGCCCGTGCCGTGACAGCCTGCGGTGCCTCTGGGCTGCCCAGCCGAGCCGTGGAAGCAGGTGCAGGACTGGGAAATGTGGGGAGACGGCGGCAGCAGCAGCGGAGCAGTCGGAGCGTGCGGGACCAGCACATCCCTGCCCACATCTCCAGCCGGGATTGCCCCCGGCTCCACATCCATGCCCCCCGCACGCTCGTGTTGAGCCTGGCGCCTTCCATTCCTTGGGAAACCGGCGTGTCGGGAGAAGTTTGTGACGGAGCCGCTCATCGCCTGCAGCCGCCGCAGCGGCAGCGGAGCCTCCGGACAGCCGCCCCGTGCCGGGATGCGCGGGATGCTCCCGCCCAGCTGAGCGCGCTCGGGCCGGTCCCGGGGCAGCAGGATTGAAAAAACAAACCCCAAGACATGGAGAGTGCGGGGAGCGGCGCCGGCTGAGGGCCGAGCTGGGACAGCGCCCGGCGCCCCGCGCAGGTACCCCCGGCCCGCGGCGCTGAGGGGGCACGGCCGGGGCGGGGACGCG
>VZTT01034306.1:2930-18682 GCA_013400855.1 Buphagus erythrorhynchus | reverse complement strand
GGTGAGGGGATGGGGCAGTGAGGGGATGGGGAGGTGGCAGTGAGGGGATGTGGCAGTGAGGGGATGGGGAGGTGGCAGTGAGGGCAGCAGGGCGTGGTGAGGCCGGACGGGCCCGTGCAGGTGGACCTGATGCTCATGGTGGGGTAGGAGGGAAGGCTGAGGGGGGCACGAGGGCGTCCCGGCTTCTTGGCACTGAGGGGAGAGGGCAGGAAATGAGGAGGATGTGAGAAAGGATCAATCCTCGCTCAGACGCAGAGCGAGCTCCCTCACGCTGTTTGTAGGACTGTGAGCAGCAAGGTGAGGTAGGAGAGGGGAATATCAGTGTGGATAGTGGGAAAGTGCTTCCTAAGGGCTTCCCACAGTAGGAAAAGCTGTGTGAAATTGAATCAGGCATTGCTCTTTTACACAGGAGAAGTCACACAACCTCCCTGCAAGTGACTGAATGCACTGCTGAATGGATTTTTCTCCTGAAAGTTTTTACATACTTGCCTTTTTTCCATCTTCCCTTCCTCCTGTGGCCTTGGCTCTGTTTAAGTCCTCTCAGAAAAACCTGCCTTGTTGAAGGGACTCTGTCAGGGGAGGGAACAAAAAAGTCTTTCAAAACAAACGCTATCTTTGTTTAAAGCTATTTGTGGATCAAGGTTGTGACTTAACAGTGAAAGAGAATGACTCTCCCTTGCTTATGTTAAAAACACAATAACACATTAAAACAGTATGAGTCTGGGGAGGTAACTGGGCTGAAATGCAATTCAGCAGAGTGAGACCTTAATGCAGGTTTTACAGTGCCTCAACTCTCTGGTGAATAAATAGGTAATTAGTGGTGGGACTTTTCTTTTTGTGTGTTATTTGAAGAAATTCTTCAGGGTAGAGGTAGTAATTGATAGTGTTTTTAATCTCTCCCACTTTTTTCCTGAGGCCTGTGGCTATGATCTTTAAAGTCCTTTTCAAAGCAGACCATTCTATAATTCTCTGATGCACAGGTTTAGATGTGGGTGAAAGAAAAGGGTGAAATATGGATCCACCCTTTCCAAGTTCCTGTGCTGTTTAAAAGTTGGAGCTACACTCAGTGAGCTGGAGAACCTGCTGGTAAATGTTTGGGTTTATTGCTGGATGCCACCACTTGTTCCCAGTCCCAAATTTGATGGCCCATATGATCTTACATCTATCAGGTATAAGCACTTATATATATCAGGTATTTGCAAAAATTTTGTGCAGGCAGAAGCTCCAAGAAACTCCAAACTTCACAGCAGCTTCGGTGTTTCTTGTCTAGCCACAGTGCGTTGGCAAAGAAAGATTAAATTTGCAAAAAGTAGCAGCTGAATTCCGGTAGGGGGAGGCTTGAACACTGGCCAAAAGAATTGTTACTCCTGCATGCCTTTTCTAGGTGTCCTGCTGTAAACTAGAATTAAGAGCCCGAGAAAATACATCTGAGGGAGGGGTTCTGCAGCTTTAGGAAGTGTCTGTCAGAGGGACTTGTGGGAATTGTGCTCCTTCCCCAGCCCAGCCAGGAGTGCTTCAAAGAAAGTGAATTATGCAAGAGACTCCACTGGCTCGATCAAATTTCTGTCTTCAGTTTCTTTGTCAGGCTTGAGTTTCATGGCTCCTGAGGTCGGCCTGTTCTGCTGGGGGCTGGAGGAGTGTTCTCAGTGTAAGAGAACTCTGAGTTTCCAGAGAAGCCCCTCAGAGCCCCAGCGTGACGTAGGTCTTCCCATCAAACTAGTTTTCCATTAATTAAAAAAGTAGGCACCCTAGATAGCGTGAACTCCTTGGTGAGGATAATGGAGAAAAGTTATTTATCTTCAGCCTTTTAATCCTTTCCTTTTTGTGACCTTTGCTTATTTCATCTGTGTTAGTTGTTCACGTCTCTGGCAGACCTGAAACAGCTTTCTGAGACCTACAGAAGGATCACTGCTCTATTTTTTAGCTTCTCAATCTTGTCCTAATCAAAAATGTAAATACATGCATAATGATTTGCATGTCATTAACTTCCAAAAAACACCCTCATGCTAAAATCAATGTTTTTTGAAACCCAATTTCACTGCCTGCCTGAGAAGTTACACCTGGAATTCGGCAACCATGAATTCTGAGAACATAAACTGCTTTCAGCACTGCTGCTTGCTTGCTGCTTTGTTTTTTGTTTTCCATTCCATCCAGGGAAGAATAATAAATAAATAAAAGGAAAGTTGATAGTGATTTTTCTAATCAGTTTCTTTAGTCTTTGTACTCCAACAGAAAGCTTCAAAATGAAATATGAACAAAGTTGGTGTGGTGTGTTCTCACTGTACTCTCATTTTGCCACCACTGAACTCACCGTTATCATTTATGAACAGAGCATCTAACACATTCCAGAAATTCCACGGAAGTGTGGATGGGAGCTTGCAGATTTCGAGGGATACAAAGAAACTGGGAGAAAACAGTGTCCTTTGAGCTAGGCTGGCAGTGTAGCTGCTCCTGGATTTCGGTGTCCCTGGCACAGAGCTCTGTAGCTGCTCCTGGATTTCAGTGTCCCTGGCACAGAGCTTTGTGTGTGAGCTGAAGGATCCGGCTGGGAGCGTCTGTGTGGAGCAATCAGCAGCCCGGGATACGGCACGGGCGCTTTGCCAGCAGTTTACAGGAGTGTGTTTTTGCCTGATGCTGGGAATGAGAATTGCCGGGCTCTGGGGCGGCTCCGGAGGTGACTGTCACTGTCACTTTCACTGTCACTGTCACTGCCATCTCAGTGCACGTGTTTGACGGAGGAGTCGCTGCGCGTTTAAGGATGAGCAGATGAGGTGGAATTCCCGTTAAAAACCCGGGGCCTGGAATGCGCCTTTGCTATGCATGGCTTGCCCACAACTCGGGGCTTGTTTTAATAGGCTGCCTTCAAGTCATTGAGTCCGGGAGCCAGCACAGAGTTACCCTGGATCACATGCCAGAGTGTGTAAGGGCTCTCTCTGTCTGGGAAAGCTTTGGAAACAGGATTAACAGCAGTGCTGCAAACCCCATGTGCTGCTGGATTTGTTACGCTGTGGTTACAAACACAAAATCCCTCGGGAGC
This sequence comes from Buphagus erythrorhynchus, assembly GCA_013400855.1. Taxonomy (NCBI): domain Eukaryota; kingdom Metazoa; phylum Chordata; class Aves; order Passeriformes; family Sturnidae; genus Buphagus; species Buphagus erythrorhynchus. The sequence continues at coordinate 15,645 of VZTT01034306.1, read as the reverse complement.
AAAGAGAAAGTGCCACTGCTATTCAGTGTGGCAGCTTTAACATGTCCCTTCTTTCAAGAAGGAGGGGAGAACAGTGTGCAGCAGTTCTGTTGATACAAATAAAAGATCTAAATAGCAAGATAAAACGTATGGCAAACTGTGGATCAGCTTGAAGATCCAGTGATATTTGAAAAAGCATTTTGGTTTCTCTGCTAGGACACAAGCATCTGTCTGATGCCTGAGATATATTTCACACTCAACACTGCTTCTAATGAATTTCTGTGTTAAAAGTCAAAGGTGTATGATGTCCTACTTAGGAAAAAAAAACCCCAAACAAACAATTTTTTTAGAAACCAGTTAGGACACTCGTGGGAGAATGGATTATAAGAGAATAGAGATAGTGCTGAAGGCGATCTTGCCCCTGATAAATTGCAGCTGCACTAATTACCAAACAGTTGGAACAGCCTTGCCCCTTAATAGGTCACAGTGATGATGGATGTTGTAAAAGAGTGGGTTAGCTAGCCAAGAGTTGGAGTCTGCTGGTCCTGCTGTGAGGAGGATGGGTTGGGTGCTTGTGCTAGGGATAGAAGGAGTTAGCCAGAATCCATGCTCAGGAGTGAACATGGATGCACTGCCCTCTCCTGCTTCTTCTCACCACAGTATCTGATGGCAGACTCACAAGTGACACAAGCACCAGTCCCTTATTATCTTGAGCCCCCCATTGCTCAACCATGCACAGCTATCGAGATCCTCCTGGGTCTCCCAGTGTCCTGAGCACAATGCACATTCCTCACATGCTACAGCAGGAGAACATGCTCAGGACACTGGGAGCACCCAGGAGGATCTCGATAGCTGTGCATGGTTGAGCAATGGGGTGCTGAGCTGTGCAGTCAGCGTTGTGCCAGCGCCACTTTACAGGCACCAGAGACTGTGACTGCCTCCACAGTTCAGTAAAGTAGGCCAGTGGCTCTGCTCCATCCCCAGGGCCAAAAGGCACAGCTCCCTCCCACGTGCTGAGCTTCCTCCTCTCCAAAACAGAGTGGGACTGACCAGGCTGCCTGCCAGAAATGGAGCCTTTACATTCCTGTATTTGGATTCTGAATATTGCTGATCTGGGTTTTGGTAGTACCATTACACTTCACCTCATGCACCAGCTCATAACTGCAATTTCAGACTCACAGTGCATGAGTGCTTTTGTTTAATTAAACTTTACTGACAAAATATCAGCAGTGACAACAGGCGAAAATTGTAATGAGAGTGCAGTTAGTAATACACTTCTGGGACTAACATCCTGTCAATTACAAACAGATGATGCTTACTCTGTCTGAGTAAATTTTGAAAGTGAACGTCAGGAAACCAGTTAGTTAAACTCTGAAGCTGTGAAACCAGCATCTTAAGCTTTGAATTTGAAGTTCAATCACCAGAGTGTAACACAGAATACATTCAGTAGTCCTTAATCTGATGTCTTATCAAGATATTCCTCCTTTAATTTGTGTTATTGCTTCAATATAAATATTTCAAATCATCCCATTATTCCACTGTAATGAATTTTACCTGGGGATGTGAGAAGAGACTGTGCAACTCTTGAATAGCTTGAATTCTGCAGATGATACTTTCACATTGTTGTGTCTGGTAGGGAGATCTGTTCCTGGATAATTTCTCATAGCTGGTGGTAGCATCTGGAAAAAAGCCCAACCAGAGTACTGAGGGAAACATATAGGGGAGGAAAAGGAAGAAAGAGGGCAGATATTAGAAAAAAAGAGAAGCAGAGATGGAGAGAAATGACCAAGAGTTATTCATAAATAGGGAGAAAGTGTTTGCAGTGGAAAAGGTAACAAGTGTTAGAAAAAGTCCTTAAAATGCCACATATTTAATCCTGCTGGTAGAAGAATCTCCATTTTTAGTGGAAAACTGATGTCTGTGTTTCCCAGCCATGTAACAAATACAAAATGCTCTCCCAAATTTAGCTCTACTCCAAATGCTACCTTTTGGCTTCCTGCATTTCTGATTGAACTGGTACTCTCTTTCTTCATTAAGCTGTAAAAGTTAGTTAGTCAATTTTGCCCCTTAAAATCTCTGGTGTTGCCTTAAATGTAAAAGATTCTCCCCTCTTGGGCAATATTTTAAAGTCTCATCTCAGTATTTTTTTACTAAGGAAGCTGGACCTACATCTTGGTAGCCTGAGGTGTCACTGATGGTGTGTTTATACACTAGATCCAACGTAATTTTTAACCAAAATCTGCAATTAAACAAGGCATGGAATTAAAGAATTTGAAATAAGAGTTTTCTGGGTACAAGGAGAAGCTTTAGTGATGAGAATAGCCTGAGCACAGATCCCATGGAACCAATATTAAATGAGGGCTGATGGCAGAAGCTGTGATGTGCAGTGGCCTGGTAGTGAATTATGTTGATGTTCCTCATATATTTTGAAAGCAGCTTTTCCAGGGAAAGAGAGTGATGTGAATAGGGTGTGTCACTGGGAACCATGCTGAGTTTTGGTTAAGTCATGTTTTGATTAAAATTGATGTGTACCAACACTTTTCCATCTGCCTGCTGTTTTCAAATGTTTTACCGTCACACATGGAGATGTTTTTCAATTGATCAAAATCCAGTGCACTGAGTTCCTCCACCACAGAATATTCCCACCTGAGTCTTTCCCAGTGCCATGCTGCAGATGGGAAAGAATGGAGACACCTGCCCCTACTGGTCACCTCCTCCCTGGATCTGATTGCAAATGGAGTGCATTAAAACCTGTGCCACTTGCCAGCCTCTGGATTACTCCCAGGGCACATCCTTTCAGCTTAGAGCTTTCCAGAAAGAGTAAATTTTAACCAGGCAGGTGAGCGGCCAGTGGAAATCTTCCAGCAGGCCTTTCAGACCAGCTGCTTTCCTCTCAGAGCTCCCCAGAGCATGGCATTGCTGAGCAAGCTCAGCAACTTGGCCCTTGAATTTAACCTGGCATGTGTTGATGTCTGTGGCCATTGCTGCTGACAGCAGAGTCTGAAGCACAGTCTAAAGGACCCTGGCTGTGTGAAAACATCCTGGCCTCTGAGATGATCTCTATCCAATGAGACAACATCCTCATAGGACAGGACTGGGGGTAGCACATTGCTATGAGTTTTGTTTCTATGCATTACTTTAATGATGCTGCCATCAGTGCAGTGGACTGGACAATTTCTGTCTTCTCCAGGAAATACTGGGATAGGGTTTTCTGAAACATGCTACAGCCTGAAAAATGTAAGCCAGATGATACCCCTTCCTACTGCTGCTGCTGCTCACCTACCCTTTGTTACCCTCTTCGGAGCAGACCTGGCAAAGATGAAAAGTTTCAAGTGGAATGGCCATTTTTTGGTAGACAGGCTTGTCTCCCTGTCTGCTGCAGGTTATAAGGATGTAATTCCTATTAGGACAAAACCAGGATGTGCCAACTGTGGGTTCCTGAGGGACAGAATGGAGCTGTTCTTGCCATCATCATCTCTCTGGCATGGGCCTGGAAGCTACTTGGGAAGTCAGCAGTTCACAGAAATGTAATGCTTTTCTTGCTTCCAGCCCTGTTCCATTCCCTTGGATCCATTCTCTCCCCATTGGAAGGCACCATCCCACCAGGACAGAGGTGCAGGCCTGTCCTCGTGGAACTACTCTGCTCATGGGCACAGAGGTGAGGTCACAGGGGGCAGAGAGGCTTCTCACAGCAGGGAAAAGCCATTTCAGGGTCAGCATTGCATATCCCTCCTGGCCTTTCACCCCACAGGACTTGTCTCACACCTGTGGATGCTGGTTTTTCCCCGTTTTCTGCAAAACTAAATGAGCTCACCATTTTGCATGTGTTACAGAGGGCAAATGTGCACCACTGCCATCAGCATAGTGTTTGCCTGATAGTAAAGATCACCTTAAATGAATATTTGAAAATGTTATCTTAGAGCAGCTTAACTTCTGGCACATTCTTCTGCAAATGCTTTTTTCCTCTGGCCTTTGCACTTGTACAATCAGGTCTGAAAAGTGTGTCAGTGTGAATGCCACTTTGCCTGTCAGTCAAGGAAACTGAATGTGCAGGATAAAGCCAAGTGAAATTTTTACACTTCAGAACCCAGGGAAAACGTTTGAGGTACCACAGTGTTTATTTTCCCTACTTGGAGGTCCTCAGCTGCTGTCAGGAGCTCTGCTGAAGTTGGTTATTTATGCCAATATTCAGACTTCGAAACTGCAAATGCTAATGCAGAGAGCTGCCCTTAAATGCCACATGGAAGAAAATATGTCAAGGTCCCTAAAAGACTAATACCACACAAACACAGTCCAAGGCAGTGTTTTGCTTTTTTCTTCTTTTTTCTGTTCCCTCCCTATGATATCCCAATAACACTGTATTCCCTGTTCTCCTCCTGAGGGAAGTGATATTTCCCACACAGCTTTGTGATGTCAGTGCAGTGCCTGATATCCCATGGAGCTGGGTCATGGGCTCTGTTTCTTTGTTTTCCAGGGGATTATATATTTAATCCCAAATGTCTGTGTATCAGAGTGCTGGTGACTGGTGGCTTTTGCACTTCCCCTTCTGTAGAGGATGTGATCTTCATTTTTAATGATTTCCTGAAATAAACACCTTCTTATGTTTCAAAGCACAAGAAAGAAAAAGGAGCCTTTTTCAAAGTTCAACTGAAAACTTAAACATTTCCTTGAAATTTTCTCTCCTGTGGTAACCTACCTGTTTGGTATGACTTTCTCTTTTGTCAACAAAGCTGGGCTAAAACTTTGAGGCTTACTCTGAAACTTTCCTCCCATGAAACTTCAGATTGACAGAGAAGGTATTAAACTTCATGAAATTAAACTCATCAAATTATGTATTGCTCCCTTTTTTGCAAAGCTCAATTGACAAACTAGATGGGACAAAATACAGTGCATATTATGCTGAATACAGCAGTTTGGCTCTCAGTAATACCTTTTTAGGAGAAAATGCATATTGAATTTTTTTTGCTTTCCCCATGCTTGTGACTTTTATTCAGAGTGGCACAAAATGACATGTGCAGTAGTATATTCATTTAATTGATATTTATTGACACTAAGAGTCTATAATTTTTAACCTAAACTGAAAATAATATCCTACTGAGATATTCAGAGACCAACATTTCTTTACTAGTCAGCTGGAAGTGTGAAATGGTCCTGTGAAGTGTAATCTAAATAAAAGCTTTTCATAATTTATACTCCATATCAGTGTAATCATTAACCCAAGCCTTGCTCCACAATGTTGTTGCAATTGCTGTTTTTATTTGTTTCCTTCCTAGCCCTCTTAGCACTTTGCTTCAACTGAATTGTTTATTAAATTGCTGTTCAGTATTTCAGCTTCTCTCCAGTCTGTCAACTTCTGCTTTGAAAATTACTTTGTCTCTTTTTAAAATTAAAAACCTGCTTGACACCTACATGGTAGTTTCAGCTTTTCAGTTTGAAATCTGAATTTTTTTACTTTTTTTTGGTAAACAGTTTATTCTATTGTAATCTCTCAGTAAGTAACTATTTATGATAAATTTTATTATGGCAAAAAAAATCTTTAACTTATGCTTTAGTTTGTCATACCCACAGCATTGACATGCACTTTTTCCCAAGGTAAAAAACCCAACCCATTTTAACTGCTGTTTATAAAGCAGTTTATAAAGTGCAGTCAATATGAGTGAAAATTGTTCTGTTTTTTTATTTTTTAAAGTCTGTATTGGATGAGTACGTGATACTCAAGGAAAGACTTTCCCAACAGGGAAAATATGCTGCACTATCATGAAGGTGGTGGATTAAGTTGGGAACCATTGTTCATTGAGCTCTGCACTATGAGAGATGCAAGCTGGAATTTGAAGTTGAAATTTGGGTTTGAAATTTGGTTAAGAATGGATAAAGGACATTTTTGCACAGTGGATGTTGTACTGTGTGGACTTTGCAGAATGTGACTACAAAGACAAGGCTTTTAATGGTGGTAAGAGTCTTCTTGGAACAATGCAGAGATTCCCACTGCTGCTCTCTGAGCAGGGCTGGGGTAAGCCCAGACCACTGCAGCCAAGTGCTGCTGAGCTGGGGAGTGTCCTCCTCAGCTTTGCTCTCCTCTGCTCACTGTGGGGAAAAAACCTCAGCAAGGCTGGCAACAAAGCACTGCCAGCACAATGGGTGTTGGTAGGCTCCTAGGAATTGGGCTTTATTTGGGGAAAAGAGAAATGGATTTTTAAAAAAAATTTCCTCTTTATGAAATGATGTCTCGATGGATGCCAGGTTTTCAGAGCTTCTAGGAAGTCCAAAAATTAACCTCAGTGCATTATGGGGAAACTTGGTAAGCTCTTGATTGAAAATATTACATCTCAGGTGGGACTTCTACTGATAAGGTGATGTTCTAATCTGTTCAAAATATTGTTTGCAAATGGAACAAATTGGAATATCCAATTTGCTAATTGTGCTGCTAATAGGTTATTTACAGCTGCTCCTGTTTGCACTAAGTGATGATGCTTGTTTCAGGTTGCTTCCTATTGTGTTTAGCAGTATTAATGAGGCACACGAGGTGCTCATGTGATTTGTCCTCTGAAGGATCTCCCAGTTTGTCTGGGGTTGGTAATGCCATCATGTTCATGATGCCAATAGGAAAAATAGAAGGATAGGGCTGGTAGGAGCTCTGAGGTGCTCTGCAGATGCAGCCACTCACACCACACTGCTGTCCAGACAGGAAAAGAGTAGGGCCAGGGCCTGAATTTCACATATTTATACCATGATTTAATATCTTTGACTTTTTTATTTCTTCCCCAATATCCTAGTTATTCCTGTGAATACAGCATGGAAAACTGACATTTGCACAGCACAGTCTTTCTGGATTGGGAATAATCAGCTCCATTTCCAGTATTGTGTGTTTGGAATTGGTTTTGCCCAATTCACTTCATGTGTCACTTCATGTTAATCAACTTCCTACTCAAATTGCCTTTTCCTTGCCCAGTCATCTCTCTCTCCTGCTGCTCCCTGTTGCCAAATTCTTTCCTCCCTTCAGATTTCTCCCTAACTTTGTTGAAAGTTAAGCTGGAAATGCTCAAAGAGTGATGTAAGTTTTGCTATTTGGTGCAGCTCCACAGACAACTCCTGTAGGAAATAGGACCCAGAGCTGTTCTTTGGAGGAAGAGCACTCACGGGAATCCCCCAGGATAGCTCAGGATGGTCGGGCTGCTCAGATCTTACTCTGGATTATTGCCAGTAATAGCTTTTGCAGCTATCCTGTGTTCCCTGCTTTTCTTTCTTTCTTTCATATCACCAGGAAAACATTCTCTGTCGCCTGGAGATTAAATAATTGCTTAATGGGAGCCTTATACATCTTTCAGCAAATGTTGGGTTTTGTATTTCACACACAAATGTGCTCTTTGAAGTTGCAGGGACTTTCTCTCTCTTTTGTTTTTTTTTTCCTGTGGTGCACCTTGTAATTGTGTCTCAGGTCGGGGTGCCATTTTGCACATTAGTTTTGCTTTGTTCCTGACAGACACACACCTTGTCTCTTCAGAGTGAGGAAGGGAAGGGCTGTTTCTCTCTGAGGTTGTGTTTGAATAAAAACATGCTGTTTCTCAAGGTAATGATCACTCAGAGACTGCAGTTACCCCGTGTATATTGAATATTTGAATTCACTTAGCAGGCTACATAGCCATATATTTATTGCTTAGGGGTATATTAACATTTATATTTGCAGCATGGAAGGTCAGTTCTCCATATAGCAATCTCTGTGTTTGAATAACTGCTCTGTAATAGCTGAATGTCTTTTTATAGGTGTGTATGACTTCGTCAATACCTTAATTTTGGGGCATAAATTTTCTTAGTATTGTATTATTTCATAGTATTTATGAGGTTAAACAAACAACTTTGTGGAGAACAAAACGAAGTCACAAGGGCAAGACTGACTAACCTGTACCAGGAAAGGGAACAAACTGAATAGAAGAAACACATGACTACGGACAGAGTAACCCATATTTGAAAGTGAGAGAAAAATGTGTGTGCTTTAAGTGTGCTTACACTTTGTGTACTCTAGGCAGTGCCAAGTTTGTGCAAATGGAAGACCTTAAAATACATTGATACAATGATTGGGGACGCAGTGTTAAATAAACACCCTGTGGAAAGAATAGGTGGTGTTCTGGGCAGTAGATCCTTACTGGAAAATCCAAACAAATGAATTGATGCCTGGCAGAACTCTGCTGCAATATGCTATGTGAGCAAGGAGTTTGTATCTGTGGCTCAGATATTAATATCTGTGTCTCTGTTGATATTAGTAAATGAACTTTCACTCTGTGGTGATTCAGAGAAGGGACAGTGTTCTTCACTCCTCCCCAGAGCTCAAGGCAGCAGAGCTTAGATTCAGCACCCAGAGCCAGTACAACAAAGAGAAGGAAGGCAGGGCTGGCACACTGGTGCCAGGCTGGTCTCACAGCACTGGGATGTCACAGCAGCACGGGTGACACTCTCAGGGAGATGATGTGCTCGGTGAGGGGCAGTCAGTGTGACACAGCCATGTCTCACGGCTGCTCCACTGCAGACAGCTGGAGTCAAGTGCCCTTGACATGACAGGAGCTGCCTTCTTGGGGGTTTCTTTTCCAGCTGTAATTCTGTGATAATGAGCATTTCAGTGTGTTTTCAGCAAAAGTAAATAAGTGTTGCATAATTTGCTTGATTGGCGTGGGCTTTATTGGTCCAGCTTGAGCTCTCCACTGAGATTTGGGTACATCTGTCAGTTTTATTCTCTTTTCTCCCATCCCTTTATCAGGGACGCATTTGCCTGGGAGCAGTGGCTTCCTTAGGGATGATGGGTTGTTAAGGAGACTCAAAATTCATACCTGGTTGTTTTAAACCAAGATTGTTACCTTAATGCACTGCTTGCATGTGGCTTATGAATTTCTAAGTTGTGAAAACCTCTATATTCTTCCATTTGTTGTGCTTCCAGTTTCCTTGAACTTTGGTTGTTGCTATCTGTGCTCCTGAGGGAAAGAAGAGAATCCTATCTCAACTCGCACTGGATTAGGGGGTCCATGTCCAGATCTTGTTGATCTGGGAGAAACTGAACAGCCTCTATTTTGACAAGCAGCCTACACAATTTTTAAGCTGTAGGTGGTTTTTCCTTTTTTTAAAATTTGTTTTGCTTGTAATTTTCTCCATTGAGAGCCCATGCACTATCAGTTTAATTAGGCTTGATGAATTTCTTGAGATCACACTGCTGTAGCTCTCAACCTTTGTGGTTTGTTATGTGTTTAGTAGTTTCCTTGCTAGACCTTCACCAAATTTTAGATTAGCACAGATGTTTTCTTTATTATTGAGATGACTGCCATAGTAGTTTTAGTAAGAACAGTTTAATCTCCCAGGAGAGATTGATATACTTATTTGAGAATTAGTCAAAATAGCTTGCATTTCTCTTTCACTTAAATACTGCTAGTAATATAAATTGTTTTTAAACCAAATACCCCCAAAACTAACAATCCTGCCCACTTTCACCAATCTGAACGTGTTGCCAAGAAACTGAACAGGATGGGGCTGGGTTGACCTGTGTATTGCAGTGGAGTTTCAGGCAAGACCTGGCAGCTGAATAATTCATTTGTGAGCAGGTCACCAGGGCTGTCCTTGCACAGGTCAGTCACGATGCTGGTGTCTCTCCCTTTCATTATTCTATCTTTCATCTCTCTCCACTTAGCATAGCTCAGCCAACAAAGTTAATAGATTCCCATCTTTCACTAAAATTCCTGTCTTGAAGGGGATGATAAAGAAGCAGAGGCTGCAGCTGCCCTCGGTGATTTGTGATTTATTACTGAGAGGAGAGATCTCCCTCCTGTTGTCACAACAGTGACAAGTGTTGCCACAATGCAGCAGTGATTGTTTAGATGGGACACGTAAATAAAACAGAGCCATCTGGACTGCTAAAAACACAGCAAACACAGAATTCTGCTACTGGGAGTGAATTCAGGCTGTTTCTCCCTTTTAGGTAATCAGAATCTGTGGGTTTCATTCACTTCTTGGAAGCATTTTTTTCTTTTTTGGTCAGTAGCATTTACAACCCTTGGAAAGTGCTGAAGTCTAAAAATCCACCAGCCTGCCTTTTTTTTGGTACATACAATCAACAGGTTTTCCTTTGAGCTAAGGCTCAACATCTGGTTGCAGGATAGGTAGGAAATGGGTATAAGTTTTCCTGTGAATCTGAGTTTTCAAGTTCTCCACCTTCTCATAGAACAAAAGACCAGAAAAATGTTCACTGCAGAATTTAGGATTGAATTCATTGGGTTGGACAGAACTGTGCAGTTACATGAAAAATTACATCCAAGGTGAACACCTTCTGGTTCTTTGGAGAGCTTTTATTATTTATCAGTTATCAGAGATTTTTGCTGTATTCGGGAAATGAAATAATTATGAGCCATGAACTGAGGGCACATTTTTCTTTCATCACTGATTGCTGATAATTTGCTGTAGTCCATACTACTTTAAATATATTGCCATTTTATGTTTAGATAAGCATAGGAAGGAGGGGTTTTTTTTTTTTAACCTGCCGTGATCAGGCAGCCAAAATGCAGGATCTGATGCTAGACCTATCTAGAAATATATTATTCTTTATATGTTGTGGCTTTAAGTGTCTTCAAAGAAGCAATTTGTGGGAGGTTCTTTGTCTTTAATATATATGAAATTAGCAGTGGATATTTCTATTGTTGGGATCTGGACAGGAATTACATTTTGGTATTTACTTTTTTGCTGCAAGCATGAACTTGCTGCCATAAGCAGTGAATAATCTGAAGGCACGAAGCATCTGGCGTTTCTGAACATTGTTCTTTGCTGCCACACAATATACAAGCATTTTGGCCATTATGTTTAGGCTGCTGAGGAAAACAAGATTAGAGTAGTGGAGCATAGAAAAAACACCAAAGAGAGGCACAAATATGTGAGTTCATTCCAGCAAGTGTTTGAGCAGCTGTAGACTTCATATTTAGTTCTGAAAAGGTCCATGTGGAATTCTATTCAGAATTTTAAATGTGTGCCTAAATATGGTGTCTCCTGATGAAGAAAATAACTGTTTTTCCACTTTCTTGAGTAGTTTTCCTGATTCTGTTTGCATTTCCACCTCGTGACCAGGCTTTGTTTGCTCTGGCTTTACATAATGGCAGGATTAGCTGAGAGTAGCCTCCCAAAATCTCAGGTAGCTCTTCCCTTGCTACACTTATTTTTCAGCTCGTTGCCTCTTTCTTTGCTGAGCTGGAGTCAAATCAGGTTTGGTTATTACATTTCTCCTGGGCAGAATTTGACTCCAGCATGTGCTGGAGACACAAGCCTTGGTCTTACTGCTTCCCTCAGTATTTGAGCTCTCAATTTAACTTGGGGATAAGTGGAGACTTCTGTGTGTGTGTATTTGGGGTCTATTAGTGCTAAAGACATCTGAGAGTCTCTGAGAATTGCTAATGGTCTGCCTGCAGCCTGACAGTGGAAAATGCCTTCAGCTCCCTATAAATTACAAGAGTTTTCTGTTAAAGCAGCAGTCAGGACTTCCATGCAGCATAACTGGCCTGCTTTAGCAGGTTTTTAACTAAAATGGGTCGTGTCAAGTGTTCTGTAGTCAAATGAACTCTGCTGGTATTCACATTCGTAGACATCAGGTATAAATTACCTTTGATTTCAGAGGAATTGAAAATCCCACGAGCCTATGTGCCACTAAAAGGGTCTTTGAGGCAGATGACATTTTTATGTACCTGACAATAGAGAAAACAGGATGCTGTGACAATGTTTGTGTTCAGAAAAGTCAGGGTTAAATTAATGAAATGTGTCATTTGAAGTTGTATTAATTTAGGCGTGCTCATCCTGTCACTGAATGCTCCCAAGTGCTTCATTTTCGAGAGTTTCAGTGTATCCCTTTTCTGTGCCATCCTCATAAATTAACAGAGATGGATGTTTCTCTGTGGCTGTGCAGGCATCTGTGCAGATAAGCTGGCTGGTCAACTGGGAGCCAGCTCAGAAACAGAACCTGGGAATTCTCTGGCATTGTGACAGAATTAAGAAGTTAAGCAGAAATATTCCACTTGAGATTGCTGATGGGGTTGTATGATTTTTGTTGACTTGTTTGTGTGAGTTAGAAGAAATGCATGCTTGTAGCTGAATGTATTTTTGCTTAGTAACTTTTACTTTCCTAAGTGTGCACCTGGGCCTAGAGAAACACCCCCAAACAATGTTACCTTCCTGCTTGGAAAATTCCATAAACTGTGAAGAAAAGGATGGGAAAATCTTGACATTTTCTTTCCATTTGCTAAAATTCACACAATTGGAAGGTTTTCTCGTTTTGCCAGGTCTGGAGAAGGTTTGCCCTGTGTCAGATCTTTTGGGAATGTTCCCTCTGCAGCACAGTGGTACAGCAAGGGTTTTCCTCCAGCAGTGGCAGCAGCTGGGCTTGGGAGGCAGCATCCCAGCTGATTCACCGGGGGGGAAAAGAGCAGGGAGAAGGAGCAGAGGAGAGAGGCCAATAAATACTGCATAGCTGCAGCTCTGCTGCTCCCTGAACTGAGTTACCACTGCTACAGTGCACTCTGCAAAAATGTCACATCCCTTCACTGCTCAGCACCGAGTCGGGCGGAAATCACCAACTGCACCGCTTGTTTGGGTTGGCTTGGAGTCACCCTGGCATTTTAGACATGGATTTGGTCAGGAAAATGGCTTATGTGACTGTGCTGTATTACAAAGAACAAACCCAAAAACACTGACAGAGTCAGAATACAACCTGACACCCCGTCAG
>VZTT01034304.1:162021-178051 GCA_013400855.1 Buphagus erythrorhynchus | reverse complement strand
GCAAGTAGATGCAACACTGAGTGACAGGGTGACAAAATGGCAGCAGAAATTCTATGCTGATAAATGTAACACAAACAATATCTAACACAGGTGGCTGACTAACTGAGCTGCTCCTCAGGAAGGTCTCTACAGACCCATTTAAGAAAACTTCAGCCCTCTCCATCAGGTTCAGAAGCTCAAATATCAGGAATGACTCAGAAAGAGAGAGGAGAACCAGGCAAGGCACAAAGAGCAGCATGAATCAAAAGTGGGAAGAGTTTCTAGGCCAGCACAAGCTAAACAGACCTTGAAGCTGCAACAGAGACAGGTGGATGGAGGGTGGCCATGAGCTGACAAAAAGGTTATTTCTAATCCAGGCTGCTGGGAGCCCAGTGAAACCACCAGGCAAGAAGCTTGGGACAAAAGCAGGACCTTTTCCCTGTAGTGCATCATTAAGCTGTGCCACAGGAAGCCCCACAGCCCAACACAGAGGTTGTTTTAAAAAAGATTAAGCAAATGTATGTCCTTCAAGGACATTTAAACACATCCTGTCTGGATGCAGCCCATCAAGGACCTTAAACACAGCTGGGAAGGCACACAAGGTGAAGAGCCAGGCCACACTTGCCTCTACTCCTGAGCAGGTACCCAAGTCCCAGGTAAAAGTGTCACTGGCTGGCCCTACAGACCTGGGCATTAGGGTGGTGAAATTCATCTCACAGAGCATTAGGACATTAGGGTAGTAAAAAGCACAGAAGGAAAGAAATGTTGACTGTTCGTATTACCTACAGATATTTCTTAAAAACAGCAAGCCCTGAAAATGTAAACCTGGCAGGCACAGCTCCATCCCTGAGGTACAGCAACACTGTCATTCAGGTGGAAAATTAGCAGTTGCCAGTACAGTAATTACAGGGACATTAGGATGTCCCCTGGGGCAGAGCTGCTCCTCTCCTGGCTGGGACTGCCCAGCACTTCCACACATTCAATGTAACAGATCCCACACACCCCATCCTACACGAGCAACCCTCACCAGGAGCACACATCTGGAGCAGAGATCCATCCCTACACATGGATGACTAACTCCTGGCATGCTTTTCTTTTCTCCAGAAAGGAGGTGAAAGTGTAGCCAGGGAAACCTGGCTGTCCAGATATTGCCTGGGAGAAAGTCCCTGAACACAGGTCACAGGAGCAGGTTTGTGCCACATCCTCACTCAAAATGTCCAGGAAGCCCTCTGCAATTAAGAGCTCAAAGGACCTCAAAAACTCCTTAAAGACAGAAAACTTAAGTCATTCCAAAGCTCTAAATCAGCTTAAACAGCTTAAATTCATCTAAGGCCCTACAGTGTTTTAAGCATTTTAAACCCATCTAAAGCCTTAAAGTGGCTTAAGGAGCTTGAAATATCTTTGCCTGGGAGAAGGTTTAAGAACCTCTAAGTTAGAATCTCTAACTTCTGGCTCAGCCACTCCTCATTTCTCTCCCAGCTTGGCACCCCTCACTCCTCACCCAAGCCACACAGTCCCAGTCACCCCAAACAGCCCAGATGCTGCTGGAACAGCACCTGGAAATTGTCCATACACCCTTCTCCTACTTTCTTTGGTTTCAAAGACTGGAAAGGAGCAAGGCCTGGGGTTGAACTCTCAGGTTTGAACAAGACTATGACCTAGGGCTCACACATCTACACAGTTTGTAGTTTCTGGTTCCAGTTTGGCTGTAGATGAGAATTGTGTCAGACTGCCTGATTCCCCACTTCACCCCACCAACAGTTTTGAAGTCTACAGTCACTGTAGAGGATGAAGCAAAGCTGGTTACCACAATTTTTGCATTTTCTGATGCCCTGATTTTAACTGTGCAACCTGGGAATGGAAACAGCCCAGGATGTTTCTGCTTGGTTGTTCACACATTTAGGAGTGATTGCTGTTGCATCGTTTTTACACTGCCATTTCTCAGACACCCAAGTAGAAACTATTTTCATCAGAAAATTTTATTTAACGCTACATTAACACATTTCTGTGTCACTAATGCTTTCCCCATTCTCCTCTTGCTGCAGCTGCAGGACTACCCTTCCTCCATTCACTCCCACCAGCACATTCCCTTGGGATATTTCCTCTCATTTTCCCTCTCTGCAGGATAGCTCCTGGTTCCACCGCTTCTCTCATGACTTAATTCTGGAATTTTTCCTATCTATCTCCTCTTTTGCTTTCTCTTTCATCATTATTTCTTTGCAAAAATGATGAATATACTCTACAGATCCCTCAGGATAATGTATCCAAACCAGTTCAGCTGTAGCTATTCTGACATGCAGATTTATTGAGGATAAATGCTGCATCCTGGCTCCTTGAAGAAGGAAAGGAAAAGGAACCATGCTGGTCACAGGCTCTCTGCCTGCTGATGACTCCTCCCCCAAAAGATACAGCAAGTTATGGAATCACTTATAGCTTGAAGGCAAATTAATCTAAATTTCTTTTACAAATAAGGTTAAAGAAAACATTCAAAAGCAGATACAAATTGCATTGCTAACAAGCCCTTCTGAATCATCCAAACGTCAGCATCAAGCCTGAAGAACAGTTCATGGCTTTCCTTTTCATGTGTGTGCATGAGTTAATTGCAATGGAACACACTGCAAAAAAACATGCTGAAATCATTTTTATTGCTCCTATCTCCTGTGAAAACATCTCCCTTGCATTAAACTGTGCCAAAGTCCCCACAACACTGGCAGGTGCTGGCAGGCATGCTGGGCCAACACAGATTGTTTATCAGTTTCCATGACGTGGCTCAAAGATGTTCTCCCTGCCTCAAAAGAACCATGCACAGTTTAGTATCTGTTTTCTTTCTTCACTTTTTCCTGAGAGAGAAACCCTGTAGGGTTTTGGTGACATAAAACTTGTAATTTGCATTACCACCAGCACCCATCCCCTTTCTGGAGATCTCTTTCCCATTGTACACACATTGGGCTAGATCCTTTCTTCACAGAACTAAGAATTGCTGTTTGTCCTATTGCTTGAAAATGGGGCAGAGGAAAATCTGAATAACAGATAAAGGAGAAGAACAAAAAAAGACCTTGATAATGTCCCTCTGTCAGGCAAAGGAAGCTGCCTAAGCCTTTGTTTTTGGTTAGCAACTGTAAATATAAAAATAAGTTATTTCTTTCATAGTCCTGGCAGAAGTTTCTTCAACTTATGTACACACCTTAGGAAAAAAACACCTTTTCCTGTTGGAAGTGTCCTGTGCTGGCTAAAAGAGTTGTTCAGGAAGCAGCAACTTCCTGGGATCTTCTGAGACCCTGTGCTCATTAACTCAGAGGTTCAAATCCTCTCCCTAGCTTCACCCCCAACTAACCCCAATGACCAACCACCACTTCTAATTAACCTCATCATAGCCCTCTCCCATGCCCTCCCAATTCTATTTGCAGTAGCCTTCCTCACACCAGTAGAGCATAAAATTCTGAGCTACATACAAGGTCAAAAAGGCCCAAACATTGTTGGCCATTTGGGCCACTTCAGCCCCTGGAAGATGGGGTCAAACTATTCCTTAAGGAACCTATTCATCCATCAACATCTTCCCCAATGCTCTTTATTACAACCCCCATATTGTACCTCCTCCTTGCAATCTCAATCTGAGCCCCTCTCCCTCTCCCATTCTCCCTGGCAGACCCCAGCCTAGGCTTACTCCTCCTACTAGCTATACCAAGTCTGGCAGTGTACTCCATCCCATGATCAGGATGAGCTCCCAACTCAAAATATCCCCTAACTGGAGCACGACGAGCTCAACCATCTCCTACAAAGCAGCCTTAGCAATGATCCTCTTATCCCTCATTCTGCTCAGCAGGAGCTACACCCTCAACACCCTGGCAATCACCCAAGAGCCCCCCTGCCTCATCTTCCCCTGCTGACCCCTTGCCATATGATGATATGCATCTACACCCACTGAAACAAATCCTGCCCCATTCGACCTAACAGAAGGAGAGTCAGAGCTAGTCTCAGGATTTAATGTAGAATATACAGCAGGGCCCTTTGCCCTGTTCTTCCTGGCTGAATATGCCAACATCATGCTCATGAACACGTTAACTGCCATTCTATTCTTTAATCCAAGTCTGTTCAACCCGCCCCAAGAATTTTATGCTTTTGAATACATCCATTTTCTTCATTTGTTTCACATCCACATCATCCGGATGATGAGATTTAATGGCCTAAACAAAGCTAAGGCCTCAAACCAGAACCATATTTCTGTTTCCAAGACCACATGGCAAAGTCCTCTAACTGCAGGAGACCAAAGCAGCTGCTGCTCCTCCTGCAGGACATGGCCTTGGTCCAGATGGGAAATCCCATCCCTCCTGTTGTGCACCAGCTCTCATTGCTGTCACCCTGACTCCCTGCACAACCCTCCCACAGTGGCCATGGCCTTCCAGCAGGACAAAGTAGCTTTGCAGAGGCAGCTCAGTTTCAGTTGAGCATGTTTTGGTAGGTCAGGCAGTGATGGGCTCCTGGCATGCCCAGCACTCCTCTCTTGCCATCCAGTGCAAATCTTCTCACTACATAATTAGATTATGCTTATTATAACGAGTGCTGGCTTCTGGGCACTACAGGTGTGAACTGGGACACTAAAAATACCAAGCCATGTCTCCTTAGCAGCCTGTCTTTTCCTAATCTCCTGCTGGAACTATTTCATCTGGTGAGGTGAGGAAAGCTGTGTTGGGCTGCTGCTGAGAGATCCTGGTGTAGCTGCTTGGATTCACACAATGCCTGTATCCAGTGTTTTTATTTCCATATAACATTTTCCACAGCACTGCAGATACTAAACATGCCAGGAACGGACCAGATCACGGTTCAGAACATGCACAAGCAGTGGAGCCCTGCTGTACCTGTGCTGCTGGAGCTGTGGCACCACAAAGAACATTCATGCACTGCCCCTGCACAGTGGCCACTACAAACCAGCACAGCTTAGCAGGAGACAACAACTGATCCCATTCCTGAGCTGATATCCCAAATGGACACAGCACTGGACAAGCACAAGGTTTCCAGGTGTGCTGTTTGCTCCATGCCTTGTGTCCCCGTGGCTTTGCCCAGCCTGCTGTGGGCAGGAGTGGCTGCAGGAAGGACAGAGGGGGCTGAAGGCAGCCCTTGTTCCCCCAGCTGGGAGAGACTCTACCTGCTCTGCCACCAAGGGACAGCAGAAATTCGGGTGCCCAAGTGAATCTGGTGCTCTCTGGAGGGAGAAGCACACTGGAAGGGGCTGTGCCAGGGTCTCTCTCCAGGGAAGGAGAAGGGGAAGACAGGACAGGACCTCTGTGCTGCAGCAGGATGGGTGGGACCAGAGCCCAGTACCAGGCCCTTGTTTCAGAGGGGCCAGGTCTCCTGGATAGTTGCAGGGGGGAGCAAACTCCCAAATTTCCCTCTCTGTGGTCCTTCACACCTGGCTGACTCCTCTGCTGAAAGGCTGACCAACACCCTCTTGGTACTCTGGGAAACTTTTTTCTTTTAGCACCTCCAGCACAGGTGAGCTATCACATTTATCAATACAAATGCAGAAAGCTTGCATGCACACAACAGGGCAGGGAAAGCCACAGTGGTGTGAGACAGGACCATGCCACCTCTTTGAGTTCCAATTCTGCCACTGCCAAATACAGACACAGAGTGGGAGCACTGTATGTGACACTGTATGTGACTCCTGCCTGGAGTAATCCTAGCCAAAGAACTCATACAAAGCTTCATACAAGACATCATTTTATTCCAGTTTGCAGCACACTCTGTAGTCAACAAGGCCAGTGACACAGCATCAATAACAAGTACTCTCCCTCTAGAAATCTTTCTTTCACCTGTGTAATGTGGCTTCTTTTGTTGTGTGTTAGTTTTTTTGCTTTTTTTTTATTTTAAATCAAAACATTGGAAGGAGTAATTAAAAGTAATTGTTGATGGTATCATCCTAAGTGCTTACTGTGTTTCTTATCTGGCCAGCTCATGCCTTGGATTCCAAGAATAAATCACAAAGACAGCAGATACCACATATCACCACAGAAATGAGTTTAGCCTGGGAGAACAAATTAAGCAAAGATATAATCTAAAGCCCAGATCTCCCTTTGGAAATGATGTCTTGGTCTCGCTCCTGTGCATAGATTGCTCTTTGCTCTCACAAGGCTCAAAGCAGAGCAGTAGCTGAGCTCTTGCCTGTTAAATGTTCTGGTGAACTTGCCCCATGCAAGAGGCACATCCCTGTCCCTGTCCCTGCAGGGCTCAGGGCATGGCACATCCCTGTCCCTGTCCCTGCAAGGCTCAGGGCATGGCATATCCCTGTCCCAGTCTTGTGGACATGGGCACAGCGTCGCTCTGCACCCAGGGATGAGGAGGAGGAGGGTGTGTCCAGTGGCCACACAAGGGCCTGGCTGCCATGCCCTGCTCCACAGAAAGAGCAGGGAGCAGTGGGCACAGGGAGCTGTGGGCACCAGGGAGCTGTGGGCACCAGGGAGCTGTGGGCACAGGGCTCCCTAGCTGCCCTGGCAGTGCTGCTCCTTCCTGGGGCTGTGGCCCCTGGGTGGGTGTTCAGGTGAAGCAGGGAAGGCAATCCCAGCCCTTCTGCAGAGCACCCAGCTCTCCTGGCAAATAAGTGCACTGAGAGCAAACTAAAAAACCCAACAGACATGTCAGAGCCTCTTCCCTTGCCCCAGAGCTCTCCTTTCCCCCTGTCCATCACCATCTACAGCTCATGCACACCATTCAGGGATCCTTCACCAGCTCTATTTTTCCTGGGCTTTATTGGCCATTGCAGCTTCTTCAGCCAAGATGTGAGGCAGGATTGAATGAGTCACAACCTATACCAGACTGATTAACACTTACTTGTCAACTGCATCTTCCAGCTGAATGTATACAGCTCTAGGGGAAGCTGAGGAAGGAGAAAAACACTGATTTCCCCGTAACAAAACTTGACACAGATACTTCAGAATTAGTCAGGTATCAAGAATCTAGACAAGCATTGGAAAGAGGAAATTAAAATTCACCAAACATTAAATAGTAAGTGCAAAAATTTTCCCAGGCTCATAGCAACCCAAGATAACACCTGTGGCAGGCAGTGTTGGAACACATATTTCCAAAGGGTTCTCTGTAATCTTGATATTTTTCTAATCAGAATTTTTAAATACAAGAACAATTCTACTTTTTTTGCTCCCAACTGTTCTGGTACAAAATTGTCCTAAGCAGGAGAAATGCAAATTGCCCCAAGTGGGGAAGAAGAAGGCAATTTCACCAGAGGGACATTACCCTTTCCTATAACATACTTTTCTTCTTCACTGTCCTGCATTTCCCATAGCCCTTGAAAGAAACAATTCTTTCCTTTAGTTCTCTAGCAGTGAGCAGGTCTTCTCCTGCTGGGGAAAGCTTGGGCCCTTTCCATCACAGCTGCAGTGCTTCCCAGAGGAGAGCTGCCCTGCAGGAAGCAGCATGGCAGCTCTGTACCCCAGAGGCACAAACTGCCCAAACTCAGAGCATCCCTAGGCCTTCCCAGGTCTGCTATTCCCAACCTAGCAGAGCCCTCCAGCAAGCAGCAGGAATAAGGCATCCCCAAACTGAACATGCAGCAGTAGCAGAGGGTGAATTACTCCACCACCACAAGACCAGCTCCATGCTAACCAATTTTACAGGGTACTTAATAAAAAGAAGTTCCTGGAAATCTTCCCTGAAGTCCCTTCCTAGGCAGAGTGGAACAGGAAGCTACAGTTTCCAGTTCAGCGACAAAAGCCATCCAAGGAACATTTCAGGGGCGTGGCACTGACCTGAACAAGAGCATGAGCCACTTGGTGAATGCAGGCTCAATCTAGGCTGGTGCTTGTGCTCAGCTTCCCAGCTGCCCCCATGGCTTCCACATGCTGAGCCAAACCCTGGGATTGTGCATGGAGCCCATCTCCAGCTACTCCTCAGAGCTACACTGCATGCAGGCCCTGTGAACAACTGCTCTTCTCATCTAACATCAGGGATTTTTTTTTTTCTGCAGTATTTCAAGATACAGAGCAGGCATGACAGCAATACCTGACAGTCCAAACTCGGTGCAGGGGCTGCCACGATGCTGAGGCCTCTCACTGCTCCCACTGACAAGGGGTGGGAGCTTCTGAACCTCAAGCACTTTCAGAACCTGCCCAAGCCTTGTACAGGATTTGCTCTCATAGGCAGCTACCAAAAGCTCTCTGCCACTGATGCTTATGACTCCAAAGCTGTACTTTGGTCCCTCACATGTCATTTGAAGACTGAGGTATACATTCCCATCATTCACTTGTCCTTTCCAAGGAACAATCCTTTTTTCACCTTATGCCATTAGGTTCTGATTCCAGCTCAAACTAAGACCTCAGGTAAAGTTTAGAGGCAAGAGAAAACAGATTTTTTGAAAGCCAAGTTGTGAGTTGTGGTTAGCTTTTTTTTCTTTTTATAGTAACTTCAGAAAACAACACAGACTGGATGTTTTTGGTGGCTGTTTATCCTAATGGCTAGATAATAGAATTTATAGCCTAGTTTGAGATTTTTAATAATTTGAAGCTGTTCATCTGCATAAGAGATTCCCAAAGAACTGCAGGGAGCTGGGCCTGCTGCTGCCCCACACCCAGAACTGCCAGAGAGAGTCCTCTCTTAGGGAAAAGATGTTTTGCACCTCGAGTGTAACAGAAAGGAGCTCCATGGGTACAAATTCCACTCTGTGTGCTAAAGTGACGTGGTTTTGTATGACACTAATGCATTACACAATCACATAAATAACTGATACAGAGTACATCACTCATGATGACAGAGACAACATCACCATCCAGCCTTTCTCAACACCAGATCAGACTCCAGGAGCCATAAATATTCCGGTCTGAAAGAACTGCAGTAGCCTCAACCACTAGTGCCAGCAAACACACCGCCCTTGTGAAAGCTGTACTTAAATTGCAGATTACCTAACACACAAAATGAAGGATCCTGCTGAATTTTAAGGGCTTGCATCTTTTGCAGTCTTCTGCACAAAAGCAAGCAGTGTCATTAAGAGCAGTGCACCGTGGCTTCCTTTCCAGTCTGTCTTCCTCCAGGGATCGGTCTCCTTGGATGCCATCGGGCCGAGGGCTGCTCCCCTGGGCGCCAGTGCCAAGTGTGGTGTGCAGGGCTGCTGCTAACACCAGGGAGGTGAGCAGGCCTGCGTGGGGCAGGCTGCCTGGCTGCCCTTCCCTCCTGCCCTCCCACAGGAGAGCTCCTGGAGCTGCTGGCCCGCCGGGCAGGGCTGGCCCGGCCTGCCGGGAGCGAGCGGCCTGCAGGCGGTGTCCTGTGCCGCGGCCCTGCCGGCCATCCCGGTACGTACGGCTGAAAAGCACTCAGGTGTCACAAGGGAAATGGGATTAAAGCCAACAGAACGCTCCTTCCACGCTGCTGCAGCATGTATTCAGCCTGAATTCCTGATGGACTCTATTAATCAATCTCTTTGGCTAATTGGGCATTACTCATGCCACAGCACAGTGCTCACAGTGGCAGAGCAGCGGAGGCGTTACAGGCTCCAGCTTTTCCAGCAGGTGTTTACATGTAGCTGCTCCTTGTGGAAGGGCTCCTCACAGGGTGACTATCCCTCTGCAAACAGAGCAGCAGCACCTCGGGCTTCTCCAGGGCTGGGAAGGGCTACGTGCAGGCACGCAATCGTCATGGCCAGGGACCAAGGCTGATTAGTGCCACGGGAAGCACTTACCATTAAGCAGGTTGGCTCCATTACCTCTCTCCCTTTCTCTCATTTACCTGGGATCCAAAGCGAAGGCACAAGTGATGACAGGAGGAGAGCGAGGGGAGCAGGGTGGGGAAGGAGCTGATGATTCAAAAACACGGGAGGAATACTCTGAGACACACAGTCACTGTAACAGCAGACAAGCAGACCAGAGGCAGACAACGACAAGCTGACCTGCTGATTTGTTGCCCAGTCCTGGAAACCCCCATGCACTACACCACTACCGGCTGTCCTCCTTCAGTGGAATGCCAGGAGGAACATCAGCACCACGTTGACGATGATGAGGAAGAGCAGGATGACAAAGACCACTACTCGCTGGGTCTCCGGGTTCATGTTGCAGCGGAGGAAAGTGTGAAGCGCACTCCATTTGTGTCTGCTTCTGTCGGGGACCTTTGCCATGGCTTCAGCCCCCAGGAAAAAAAAATTTANAAAAAAAATAAAAATAAAAAAAAAAAAAAAAATAAAAAGCTGAAGTGCCTGCCAGGGCAGGATGGGGCTGTGAACAAAAGCTGTTTGCAGCTCTGAAAAGCAGAAGTCTCTCTGGCCCCCTCAGCTCAGGGCGAGCTGGTCAGCAGATCCCCGGGGCTCCGCGTCTCCCGAGCCCACGGAGCCGTCGCCATCGCTCCGGCAGCAGCAGCAGCAGGAGGACATCGGGCTCCTTGTGGCGAAGCTCCGCAATCCGCCCGCGATGCCGGCTTCCCAGCGAGCGGCGCCGCGATTTGCTGCGCTCCGTCTCCAGGATACCCCGGGCCCTGGCAACGGGAGCGGCCCGGGCTCTTAAGGAGGGTCAGCGCGGCAGCAGGCGGCTGCTCCTCCAAACCCTTCCCCCCGCGCTGGGACTGTGCCAGCGGCGGAGCCGGGCGCTGCCGAAGGTAAATCCCCTGTCGGGAGGGGCCGGTGAGGGCACGGGCGGCTCCCCGCACACCTGAGCGTGCAACAGGTGCGGGAGGTGCCCGCAGAGGGGCGGGAGATGCGGCCCCGGCTCCGCTGGGAGCCCGGGACAAGCAGCTTCTGTTGGACTCTGCCGCTCGCTTCCTGCCAGCATCTGGAGCCAGAAGGTCTAAAGGACTTGGCTCCCTCTGCCAACACCTCCGTGGGCCTGAGTCACTGCAAATCTCCAAATCTCTGCAATCGGAAAACCTCTATTCAGCTCTGCAGAGCCCTAAACATGCTTTTATGGATTGAACTTTTGCTGCTGGACTGCAAAGTTCGCCAAGCACCAAGCTGCCTCGGGTACACTCACAGATGCCCCAGCTAATCGTATCTCTCAACCCTCTTGGGTCAGGAACAGAGGGAAGAGGCTTGGAAGGATTAGTGATAGTCCTTGGAGAGCATCCAGCACAGGCTCTTCCACTGCAGCCCTTTGGTTTCCTCCAGCCAGCAAAGCAGAGCTCACCTCTTACCCAACAGCCAGCAGCAATTGCTTCCCAGGAGAGGAGGAGGAAGACTCAGTATTCAAATCCATCATTGACAGGAGGCAGCTTCACATCTTCCAGTTCTCACTTACACCACACATTCGGCATCATGAAACCAAGGGATAAAAATCCCTTGATATCCCATCCTGATACTGAAATCAGCTCAATCCAGACCTTGGATTTAGGGCTAAGTGATCCTGGAGCTGGGTGTGGAGCTGCAGCTGGAGGATGGAGTTATCCAAGAGGATGACTCTGCACTTCACACAGAAGGTTCCAACATGGCCACACACATTCCTAGGAGCAGGAACCAGAACACAAGGTTCCTTCCCAATAAAAACCCCAAATGCTAAACACCTCTGGTAGCCTCCATCCATCCCTGGGAAGGATCATGTGGGAGCTACCACAGGATGTGGGTACAAATGGAACACTCAGCTTCTCTCACAACTGAGAAACAAACCAACAAAAAAGCTGCATTTTTTCAGTGCCTGTAATGTTTCTTGGAGATCAGCTCCTGTATGTATCCTGGAAAACAGCAGGAAAGATATTTAAATGGGGAAAGGTTTAAGAATTATGGGTACTGGTACTTTCCTTTAATTTTGGAGTTTTTTCCCCAAATTGTGCCAACCTCATCAGGGGCTATACAGAAAGGACAATCAAAACTTTCATTGTCTCCTTGTGCTTCTGCAGTGTTTAAGATAGCTGTCTTTCTTAGTCATAATAAAATCAAATAAAAAATTATTTCAGTTTCTTCTTTCTGAACACAAAGATCCTGCAAATTTCCTTGTCTCTAGCCTAAATATAGAACAAGGAGAATAATGTGTAGGATGAGGTCTTGTGCTGTCAATGCAGCTTTAAGACCTGTAGGAAAAGCCCCACAAACAGAGCAAACTGTTGGGATCTATAGGCTGCCCAACCTCACTGGTGTTTAAGTTTTTGACTTGCAATGACTTAATGGCTTAAAAAAACTATTTCTCCCTGCCATGTGCATCACAGCAGAACATTTCAAAGCTTGCAGACTTCAATTTACTGGAAGTTCTTCAAGTCCACAGTTGACTCGCATCATTGCATTGTTCAACTCCTGGGCATTCTGCAAATCCTGTCTGGCTTTGAGGGCTTTTTATGCCTGCTTGAGTTTGGACATAAGCCACCAAGCAGGATTTGGGTGAGATGTAGATCCCCAGGAGAAGCTAATTATGGTGAATGGAAAGCATGATCACAGCCACTTCTCTGAAACCTGCACAGCAACTACTATCTTCTGCAAGCACACAGTTACACTGAAAAGAAATGGGTGAGCTCCAGTGATTCAACAAGGCTGGGAGAGCTACACTGTTGGTATTGCAGGATATGGGGTAGTTTCTAAAACCCATTATATAATTCTCCACTAGTCTCCTGAAATCTTTGCCACTTACAAACATGCTAAAACATTTGAAGGTGAAAGCACAGAAAGTTTGTCTGAAGACATCTGAAAGAGGAAAGCAGTTCATTTCTTGGACACTGCTTTGAGCCTCCCTGGAAAGAGAAGTCCAGGGGAAACTGAGACCAGAAAGAAATTGCAGGGGGAAGCAAACTACAAAACTGCAGTGGAAGGTACATTTTCATCTAACTCTGTGGTGTCTAAGAAACATCCCAGCCCCATCTATTTTCCTTTGCTCCTCTGATGTGCAGACCCAAGTGCCCCCTGCACTACATTGCCTGGGCACAAATAACATACTTGCCTCATGTACAACTTGAGGCATTGCACAATTAATGTTAAGTGGCATTCGCCCTTCTGACCTCTCAGTGAAGAGAAACTGATCTCGACAAGGCCAAAAGCTGCAGAGTGACTCTGGCTGTGACCTGGCTTTTGTTTCCTCACCCACACGAGGTCTGTGGCAGAGACTCTGCATGGGGGAGTCCATTCCATGGTAACTCCGAGTGTTTGCACTGGGGGGCTCTCCAGCTACTGCTGCACTCTGTCAAACATCTCGTGGCATTTTTCCATCATGGAAATAAAGCCTCATTCCTATTCCTCACTGATCAGAGCTGCTTCTGTGGTAAGTGGCATCAGCAAGAGATGAAATAGCTGGAAGTTTTACCTGGTGGCTTGTAATACAGTGGGGCTCACTTTGTATAACTATCACTGAAGGAGCATATTTCAAATAATTGTTGCACAATCTCCATTGGAATCTAATTTGCAATTGTAATAATTTCCTTTGACTCCTTCCTCTAAGAGCCATCCTCAGCCAGGACTGCACCATGGGAATAATGCTGCCACTCAAACAGAGTAAGAAGTGAGCACAGTGAGCCTCAAAAGCCTGGACATACACAAAGCCCTGCTGCAGTCCAGGAAGCTGCTCAGTCACCAAAGGGGAATGAGCTATTCAAGAACCCCTAGTATAATATCAGATTAAATAGAAGAAGAAATACATTTTCCATTTTTCATCAAAATTATACTAAATATTGCCCAGTCCTTACTCATGACCATGCAGCATATGAGGCCTCAGCTTTTGAAGACTGCTTTAGGTGTCATTTTTAGGAGGCCATGAGTATACAGACAAACCCACTGGCTACCAGTGACAAGGGTGTTTCAATACTCTAACAGCTGAACTGGGAACTGAAAGGCACACACACATAAATGTGAAGAAATAATACCTGTAAATGAGCAGCACAGGTGTGCCAGTAGGACAGACAGATAAATAACTGAGGAGACAAGCAGTGAAGTGCTGGGAAAGCAAAGAGCTCGTGTCCCACAGCAAGGCCACCAAGAGGAGTCGTGTGGGGGACCAGCCCTACCTCCAGCACCTTTCTCCTCTCTCCTGGTGAGCAGCCTTGGAAAGCAAAGCTCCAAGCAGAACACTACATACCATGCTGGAGCACATTGCCAGGACTTCCTGTTCTTGACTTGGCACAAATAGGAATGTGCTTGTTACAAGCACAAGAAACAACACAATTCAACTCCTCTTTAAAGGCAAGGATACATTAGTATTGTAGGCACAAATAAACTGTGGTCTGAATATCCCTAGACAGAAAAAGAGCTCTTACTGGGTCATTTATCAACACTCTCCCTCCAACAAGGTGAAAAGCATATTATCTAAATATTAACAATGACAGGAGTGCCAGAACTGAGCCTGGATTGGGCCTGGCTGACACACAGACCCCTCCTGAGGGCAGAGCTCATGGACACACCAGGCAGGCAGCTCCAGGGTTTGCTGTCTCTGTGCATGAAAACTCAGCCTGGAGCACAAATGTGAACTCCTTTACAAGTTTCCCTAGGGTATTCCTAAAGAGAATACCTTCTGAGGCAGCTTTGCTCTCTGCTGTTGCACCAATGAAGCCACAGACACAAATGTGAATTCCCCTGTCCCTCTGGTTGGGCATAAAGAACTGCAGAGGAGGAGAACACATTCAGCACATCCAGAAACCTTTAATGTTGCAACAGCCAGACTCACCTGGGTCCAATGTGACTGGATTTTTTCCCCATTCAACTTCTCTTTGACATAAAAATCACCTAATTATTACTGTCCTTTCCATTATACAGAGCTGTTGAAGAACTTCTTAGGGAAGAAGCTTCTGTTGATTTTTATTTTTTTTAATTAGGTGATAAAAATACTTTTATCTGTAACACTGGTGTGATGAACCATTTCAAATGCATCTTTTAAAAAAGAATCCAGTCTGAGTGGCTGTTCAGTGGATGACAGCTCAGCAGCTGAAAAGGCTGACAATGAAATTGTGAGGGGGCAAGCATTTGTACCAGGAAACCATTCCATGGAAACCAAATTGCTTTAACTCCCAATTATCCCACAATTACACTTTTCCCAACATCCAAACTAAGGAACTATCAACCCTGCTATGCACTGAGTTAACACTCAGTAAGACTGCAGATAACACCTCCCAAAAGGACAGCATTCCTATTGAACCACGCCAGAAAACATCACAAGTGTAGTTTTTTCAGCTGCATATGATCATGTACTTCTAAAATGGAAAACAGTCTGCCAGAGTTTGCTTTGAATTTTTACAGTGTGTTACACTGTGTTACTAGAGCACAGTTACTCCCACTGCATCTTTCTCTAGCTCGTACTGCATGGTTTAAGCCCACTCAGATTTTACAGCCAGTACTTCCCTGGGCACATTACTCATGCAGTGCTGCCAAAACTTTGCAAGCTGTTCTTGTGCTCGAGTACCAAGACTCACAAGATAACTCTCAATGGAAAGAAAATGGGCCTGACCATTTCCTTATGGAGTGCATAGATTAAAGCATGGCCCTGCTGGGAGACTGCAAGAAAAGCAGCCATTCAGACTGGCCACCCTGACTACAATTAATTAAAAAGGAAAAAAAAAGAAGAAGAAAAGAGACAATCTGCTTAGCAACTAGTGTTTTGCTTTCAGACTCTACTAAATCTAGAAAATCTTCCAAATTCCCCTAAAGCAAGTTTTATTTTCAAGAGTAGCAACAGAAACTGTTCACATGTTTGAAGCATCTGGGAATTACCAGCCTGGCCTGGAGCTCCAGTGCCCAAGGAAGGTGTTGGTGCCATGAGCCACGTGCTGACACAACACATCCCACACACCCTGGGAGCTGAGGAGAGCTCCAGGGTGTGCTGGGCTGGAGCTGGCATGCTTTTGGGATTTTGGGATGGCAGGAGAGGGAAACATAACTAAGCATGTTAGGATAGATATGACAGAGCAAAGAACAAGCAGGGAGAAGCAAACACAGGCTGGCACAGCCCATGCAGTGGCCTAGGAAGGTAGATATTTTCAGTACAGATTGGACACAGGCAGAACAAAGGATATTGTAATAATGATGCTCTGAAATAAACACAGGCTGAATGGGGTTTGTAGTAAGACAGATGGAGAGAAAGGAAATGCTGCATCTTGGAGACCAGCAAGATTAAGAGCCTGAATGCAGTATCTAGAGAGGGGTCAGAGTAGAAAATGACCACTCTTG
>VZTT01034304.1:97263-161957 GCA_013400855.1 Buphagus erythrorhynchus | reverse complement strand
CAGAGAAATAGTCCTAGAAAAGTGAAGGAAAGAAGAGAGGAAACAGGCACAGGTAGAGTTGGGGGACCTGAAGCAGGTGAGGTCAGAGGAAGCTGCAATGAAACCAGTGAAAGAGATAAAGGGGGTGAGAAGGGGATGAGTAACAGTACAAGGTGAGTGACAAGATGAATATGGGAACATGGAGTAGAGGAAGGTGTCTACATACAAAGCCAAAAAACATTAACAGATAATCTCTGTAAGAGATTTTACAAGAGGTGGCTGGAGAGGGGAGGGGGAACAGGGCCAAGCTTTATTTTTCTGGTTGTTTCTAGACCACCAGACCCCCTTCTTTCTGACTGTACAGGTGTTTATAAGAAAGCAATGTAGTTTTGGGCTGTCTCAGATATTCTGTTGAGCCCACACATTGTAAAATTACAAGTACAGCGTTCCTTTACCTGTCATCTTTAAAATAATGCATTTATTTAGTTGCAGAGCAGTGTTCTGACCCTTCTCTTACTGTTCAGCATCCTCACCTCGTAGAGAATATACCAGTCTTGTGATGGCAGAAAACAGAAAAACTTCTTGTAAGTGACAAGTCGCTAAAGTTCTTCCAGGCTGGTTTGTAGTAATATTAATTTGGGAGTCCTCCTTCATTGCCTTCTAATAGAACTAAAGGAGCCACAGGAAGGCTGGAGAGAAGAATAAGCTCCATGGATGAGAACAAGTTCCATGAGAATGAGAAAAGCCATAAGAGGATAAAGGACATACATAAGCTGTGTGTAAGAATCAGGCTAGGCATTCCTATGTTCCACATGACAAAAAAGCAGGGCAGAAATTTGAATTGGTCAAGCAGCCTTCTGAGGTGAGGTGACATTTACCCTGATACCTCTGTTTTAGCCAGAAGGCTGAAAAAATGCAGCAGAACAATACACTCTGAAGATCAAACCTTGATGGGCTGTTCTCCAAAAGCTGCCCCAAATTAGTAAGAATCTAAGATGCAGCTCAGAAGCAAACTTGCTAAGTGGTTGTTAAGATAACCAGGAAGGTGAGTATGGGTTCTCAAGCCCCAGCAGGAGATGAACAAGGTGCCCCTCTGCTTTACTAGAAAAGCATCCACTGGGGACAGAGGAATGTGAAAAAACCAGGACATTCAGTCCCTATTGGATAGCTCACACACCCTGCTTTCCTTCCATAAATAAAACCTGTTGACATGAAGACTTGCCAGCAGCGAGTCAGTGGAACAGCCAGAAACAGGATCTTCCCTAAAGATCACAGATAACATCAGCTAGAAGGAGAACTGAAAAAAATAACCCCCACAACACCTTTCTAGGTCACTGCTCCCTGTAATCCAAAACCTGAAGGAAGAAGCTGACCTCGATGTCCCCTGCGGTGCCAGGGACAGCCTGACATGCCCATGGCACAGGAGGTGTGCAGGGCAGCCCCTCTGCTGGGCACAAAGGCTGCTCTGCTCCCTGCCCGTGCAGTGCTCCCGGGGGGAGCAGTGGGGTCAGTGCAGTAACATTTCCTCATTTTACTGCAAGGAGAGCTCGAGTGACCTGACTGAGCAGTGGCTGTGCCAGGGCACCAAGCAGGGCTGGCCCCAGGTGGACCAGAGGGAGGGGGAGCCTTCCCAGGAGCCTCAGGAGGAGCAGTGCTTGCTCTTGAACAGCTTGGTTATTGCTGTTGATCCTTCTGCTTTCACCAGAGTGGGAATATAAAACTGCAAGGAATATTCCAGTCCTTTCACCCCATTAAACCCAAACTTTTTGCTAACTCAGCCCCCAGCTTGCCAAGTGTAGGACAAGGGGCCTTGGTCCCCCTACTTGATGGGCAAGACTTCTTGAGGGATTAATAGTGCTCTTTGAAGGGTCAAAAGAGTCAGAAGGGATTTTATTTTTCCACCACTGGGATCAATTGTCTTCAGAGATTTAGGAAAATTCTTTGCAGAGAAAAGCTGCTCCAAATCAGGTTTTGGAGAGGAGAACAAATCCAAGAAATTTTCTGATATCAAAACCATGCTGAGAGGAAACTGAGACACAAGTATGGTATAAAATGAGAGATATTCACTTCTCTGTCTCTATGCAAACACTTAAGCCTGGAATAACCTCTGCAACAACCTCTACACTACCCAGCATTCCTACTCTCTCACATTCCTTCTTTATCCCCTTCTCTCAGTAAATCTTTGTACTCCAATATCCACTTGGTTATTGCCCTGTTATCCATCCCAGGTGTTTCTTGAACTGGTAAACTGGGGCATGGACATCCCCAAACCTAGTTTTAAAATAAAGACATTGGCAGAGCAAATTGTAACAGCAAGATTCTGCAAAACAGACTTGTCTTTGCACACCATCAGGCTCCTGTTTCAATCAGTGGTAACAGCAGTTTATTACACTTCTGAAAATCTTTGCAGGGCTGCAAATATCACAGTGCTTCTAATGCTCTTCCTCCCATAAAACAGCACTGGAGAGTGAGGTACCAAACCAAGGATCCCTGAAAGGCAAACAAGGAGCTCCTGAGGACAGGGTAAATTCCTTCTTTGTGTCAGAGATACTGCAGGTTTGAAAGGTTTCCACTTTACACACGGATGGTGAAATCGCTCCCCTTCACCTGCACATTTCCTTGGCTCCATTGCACAGCCCCTGCTTAGGTGCAGGTGAGAGCCCTCAGCAGGTAGAACCATGAGGACCTAGGGGACTTAGAGCCTGCCTTACCTCGTGGGAGGATTTGAAGATCTCAGTGGTGCTGTGGTAAATGGCCCTCATGAGCTAAAAGTGACAGGCAGGAAGCCAAGACCTTCTGCAACACAGCCCCTATCCCTGCAGGACACAATGCCACTGCTACAGGTTAAAGGAGCCCTTTTAATGGGATGCCAAAGCATTTAACCTCAGGATAAAGAGACCTCTTGTAAACACATCATGTTGTCTTAAAGCTGTGGGGAGCATCAGACAGCTCTGAGAACCCATGGACACACTGGATAAAATACAGGCAGTCTTTGAGGTGATTTGGCACAAGCAACATCAGGAGTTAAAGCATTCTTGGATCATTTTTTCTCCAAAGGGGATACTATTTGTGGAGCCAAGCCCCTCTTCACACCCCAGTTAACTGGGAACATATTTAATGCCGACAAAAACCAGACATTTTATTGAGTCCCCTAATACTCACAAGAGATCATTAACAAGTGTGAACAGAAGCTGTTAGTCTTACAATATAACAGCTGGCAGGGCTGGTGTAAGACCCCAAAGCCATCATGCTGTCTCCAGTTATTTAGCTCTGTTTTACAGCCAGGGATGAAAGCCTGGGCAGCACCTTCCCCTCTTCAAACAGTCTGTGTGCATGTGGGGGCACACCCGTGCCCACAGAGAGGTGAGAGCCAGAGGCTGCTCCTCCTGTTCTGCTGCTCCAGCTTGGCTCCTGGAAGGAGGAGTTAATTCCCTGAGACTGAGCCCATGACCCACTCATCCCCTGATGCACCTGCAGCACTGTCACACCACAGAGTTTTGATTTGGGTGTTAGAACTCTTAACAGCTCCCCATTATTGTATCCCAAAAACCAAGCTATGCCTAGAGGTTTTTTATTTGTTCCTAATGAGTATCAGATTAATTGGGGTGTTTAGAGAAAGCATTGTCCAGCAAAAGAAAATGTATTTTATAGAAATGCTTCTATGTGGATTGAACTCCTGGTGGAGTGTATGGTACACAGCCGTGGTAAGGGAGCTACCTGCCCTCCTCTCCCATGGCTGAGAACAAGCATTTGGATGGATAAGGACTCAGTGCATGACTGCAGGTGTGAAAGCACATCCCATTTCCCCATCTTCCAAAAAAACCCCGAATTCACTCACAAGACAGCCTTTCCTCAGTGCTGAGGGAGCTACACTGGCTTCCATCACATCCTCTGCATCTTCAGCCTGCTGAGGGAGGATCTCTTGCTCAGGGGATGCCCAGTGCTGGAGGATGTGAGAAAATGGCTCAGAGCAGCCCCAGGTGCCCATGGTAGAAGGCAGAAATATGGCTCTGGAAACCCCTGGGACTACTTAGCTACTGATCCTGATGTTTGATGAGACATAACTGCCATAGAGCATTTGAATATACTGATTTGCTTTAAATCCACTGCAAAAAGCCCCCTGAAACAACCTAGAAAAGCCCTCTAAAACAACCTTAAAATTCTGCAGACCAGAAAATTCTAAAAACTAAATCTATCAGGCAGTAAAAGAAGTTACAATTCTGACTCCATATTCTGAACACTCATATTTAAGCCCTACACGAAGTTGCACAGCACTTGGGACCAAAAAGCAGAATCCAGTAAAGACTTATGTTCACAGGGGAGCATTATTTCTTGTCCTTGACAGCACTGAGCTTTATACCGGATTCTGCAAATAAATCATATCTGCTGCTTCTGGAGCACAGTTATCAACCTTGGCTGCAGGAATACATGGGACACAAAAACAGGAATTAGGCCCTCCAGAAGGGAAAAAACCCCAAAAACAACTCAAAAGGTGCTGGCAGGTGTTTGTTAACTGGTTTCTGTTTGCTTTAGCAATATACTCACATTAAGATACAAAAATGATAATAAATCTCTTCTCCCAGATTACACAAGAATGTTATATATTGCTTCCTTATTATCAATAAATCTAATTCTGTTTTCAGTCTGGAAATCCATTGTGACCTCAGATTTTGCAATCTATTCTGTACTCTTTTAAAGAAAAGGAATGGCAATGTTTTGTGGCACTATTTTAAACTGTTTGTCTAATGAAATTTGCCCTCATATAGTAGACAAGAGATTTCTATTAATTAGAATGAAGATAAATTAAGTGAAAAAGGCTATGAAGGATATTATTCATGCTTAACAAAATTAAAATCCGTTGTTCTGATTTCCTCTGTATTAACATTTTATGAGTTTGGGGGTTTGATTTGGTTTTGCTGTTTTGGTTTGGTTTTTTTCTTTAAAAAAACCCAACAGTTCATCAGTCTGTCTTGTTTAAAATTGACTGGTCTGGGAGAAGCACTGGGTGAGCCCAGCACAGGATCAAAGAGCTTAGCACCAGAGTAATGTTTTAGAGACCCCGTAAGATGGAGAGAGCACTGCTACAGGGTCAGCTGCCTGGGTGTGTGGCTGATGCATTGCTTGTGCCACTCTGAACATTTTTCTGGATTAATTACTTTTTAAAATCAGAAACATATATGTTGGAACCAATTAGCTTAATTGCATCTTGTCAACAGCCACGGGTTAGCTCAAACATCTGTAAGACATTATGATATTGTCACATTAAAACACAAAGCAGCAGTGGTTACATGTCTTAGATAAATCCTGACCTGCTGAAGCCAATGAACTGTGCCTTTCCTCAGGAATGAGACTTCACATACCAAATTCCAAACTTATCAGGCACAGAGCCATAGGAGATAAGGAAAAAATTGGTAGTCTTTGCTTTCACAAGATGGGCACGGTGCTGTTCATGGAAGGCTGCAAGG
This sequence comes from Buphagus erythrorhynchus, assembly GCA_013400855.1. Taxonomy (NCBI): domain Eukaryota; kingdom Metazoa; phylum Chordata; class Aves; order Passeriformes; family Sturnidae; genus Buphagus; species Buphagus erythrorhynchus. Next base: position 156,513 of record VZTT01034304.1, on the reverse strand, counting down.
GCTGTGTTAAACTGCAATTGCATTTCCTGCAAAGCACAGAGCAACACACAGCAGGACACAACAAACCCTCAGGGCACCTCAGATATCACCAAGCAAAGAGGTCTAAGCTTCCTCACCCAGGCAAATGACTTAGTGGGGAAAACTAGACAGCTTCTCATCACCATGGTCACTCCAGAGCCAGGCAGGCAGGTTTTTATATCCCTTATCTCTCGTGTGCTCCACTTCAGATGGCAAGTAACACATTTAATGAAGCTTGAAGCTGGATCTGTCCTATACATAACATCTATGCAGAACTGGAAGGACAGCATCACAACATATTTGCAGTACAGATTTTTCTCTTGCTGCATTTTCACCCAGTGATACCCTGGACACAATAAAATACAAGGATAGGGTCTTTATCTGGAGCAAACACAAAGTAAACTCAACCAAGTACAATCTAAACACAAAAATCTCTTTTCCTGAGCATCAAGAAAGCATTTGAAAGAATGTCAAACAGATGCCCCAAGAAAATTACTTCTCCTACCTCTTTTCTTATCCCAAACCCTTATTATTACTTTTTGATTGATTTTTCTTGGCTCTTACACACTCTCATGCTGATCTTCTTAGGTGGGCTCTATACAACCTTCTCAGCTTTCTTTTATCCCTCTAGTGTTCTTGCCAATAAATTATTCTAGTTTTATGAAAGGTTTCTTTTTTATTTCATAATCATTTTCTCTTGATCCAAAATGAACTATAACTCAGTGGTTGGGTGTTTTGTGCCTTGAAGCAACACTTGGTCTGCCAAGTACCTTAAAAATGTATTTCAGCCTTCTCTGTTTATTTGAAAGCTGTTTCTTCCAAGAAGGCTAAGAATAATGTGGTTACCATAGTTTCCTTATCCACAACCAATAAAATGAAACTTGGAATACAATAAAACAAACTTGAGACTACTCACAAAACGTGACTGAATGAGTGAACATTGAAATCTTCACCCTACATCACTCTCAGCACTGTGGAAAACACTCAGGACTAATCAATAGCCACCTTTTGGTCCAGCAGGGAAGATGAGGCTAAGCCTGTCCAACTACCAGCTATTTGAGATATTTCAATTCCAACACTTAAGACATCTGTTGTTGTGGAATTCCCACCCCACAGACTGAGTGTTTCACTGCAGAGATTTTGTCCTTTTCTGTAATCTCTTGTTCCAGGAAGTGATTGTGTAGGCAGTGCCTTGCTAAGGCTCACTGGAACCAAGTGATGGATTAATTACCCCTAGGAACCAGTTAAAGTAAATAATGAACTGTTTGTTCTTAGAGTTTTGTTGGCTCCTGAACAGGCAAGATTCTAGGGAACAAGCCAAAAATAATCTTTTTTTTCTTTTAAGTCAACTGGCCAACAAAACCTCACATAGGCTTCATAGATTATACAAATTACACCTGCTTTGGACACATCCATTGGCTTTCCTGATTACAAGTGATGGGATTTTACACTAATAAAATGAACTTTTAAGAAGTTAAAGAAAAGCAATTGTTCTTGATAATAATGAATAAAGAAAGAAAGAACCACCACATGCACAATGGTGAGACCTGCTGGCAAGTTTGTTTTTTTTCCTGATTTTAAAGACTTCTAGAGGGGAGAGGAAAAAGGAAAAAGGAAAAAGGAAAAAGGAAAAAGGAAAAAGGAAAAAGGAAAAAGGAAAAAGGAAAAAGGAAAAAGGAAAAGGAAAAAGGAAAAGGGAGGATATTCTGTTTGATGGAAACAACTGACTTGGAGGGAAGCAGAATCCTCCTCCCAGACTCAGTGCATGCTTTTAGACTGACTCCTGTGGTGCCTGGGACTCTCATAAACACACCAGGTAAACATGGAAGAGCACAACTCAAGATTTTCTGGTGCCCTGCTCATGTTTTCTTGCCAGTGACAACAGCCCAAGACCACTGACTTTAAACTGAAAAGCTTTGACCATGGTTTGATAACCCCTGGATGTAAGCAACAGGGGAAGAAAATAAAGCAACTCCCTTAGCCCAGGCACCCAGGGCTGCAGGAGGGGATTTTGAGCAGTGGGAGAACTGCTGGAAGAGCATTTGCTGTTATTGTTTTTGAACAAAAGCTGTTATCCTCACTGTGTAGCTTTCTGAGTTTTTCAGACCCCAGAACCACCATCACTGGGTGTATCAAATACACACACTGGGAGCCACGCAGTTTCAATTATAGCTTAGCCACAAGAAAATATAACACTTCTTTTATCCCTGCCTTCTCATCTTGGGAAGGTCATGTATGTGTAACAGAGTAGAGGAAAGAAAGAAGGTGTAGGAGTTATCACTCATGTGGTGAGCATGCTCCACTCTTTCAAGTTCACCTCACAGAAAAAGCATTCTGTGTGTAGCAGGATGCCAGTTCTAATGCACAAGATAAAAAATAGTACTTTTACAGGAAAAATATCTTAGATGTGTTAGTATGGTGCTCACTGCATTGCTTAAACCAAGTAGTACCTTTTTAAACTGCTGATGTCAGCTTAATCAGGATCAGCACTATAAAAGAGAAGAGCTAAAAACAGTGACTAAAAAGACAGGTCTTTCACATCCCTAGAGTGAATAAGCTGGGGAACAGGAAGAAACAGTGAAGAACAAACCTGTATTGAACTTTGCAACCTTCTTACCAATGAATAAAGAAACAGGTAGACCAGGGATTTTTTCAACATCTCCGTTATGACTTCAGTACAACTCACTCCAAGTCTGAACTTGTTGATTAATGTTTTTAACAAGTTCATTAATTGTTGGAACCCTGAAGCCTGGGAGTTTTGAACTTCCTGTGCTTTCTGACACTGACCCCCAAGGAAGCATTGCTTTTGACTTGGGGCCTTGGAGAAGGCTTCCAGATTGGAGTGATGGAGTTAGAATCACTGGTGTGTAGTTGGAACAGAAGTGTGTGATTTCACATGGTAAAGGGTTTTAAATTTGAGGTTTTAGAATATAGTAATAGGTATGGGACAAGGTGGAGGTTCTTAGGCAGTGGCTCTTGTTCCTTCTTCTTCATGATTTCAAGCAGTAGTTTTAGTTAGATAAAAAAATCCTGCAGTGCAGGTCACAAGTATTTGGTTATTGGGTCAAAAGTATAAATAATATAGATGTTAGCTCTTAATTAAATAGTTAAGCTTTAAAAGACCTTGTAGCTAGCTATATTCACCTCCATTTTCTCGCTTTTGGCTTAATAGCTATAAGTGTCGAAAAACTCTCTGTACTTTAAATAAGAGTTAATAAACAACCAAGTCCAAACAAAAAAATCTGTCTCTTAAGCATTCTGAGTGAAGGCAGAAGAAAAAAACTAACCACTTTCAAGAATTAATGTTTTTAAACTTCTCAATCAAAAGCACCCAAGAGGAGAGTCATCTGCTCAGGCGCTGTGGCTCTGCATTGCCTCAGGGACAGCACCCTGTTGTCACCTGGCTGTAAGTGGTGCCCACAGTAAATGACATTTAAAGCCCCATCCACTGTGCCATTACCAGCTTGGCTGTGGTTAACCAGAGCCACAGCATCCTTCTCTGTAACAGTGGTGGGAGTTTTGCACCACTTAATTAGTGGTTAGTCTCAGTCTCTTCTGCCTTCACTCAGAGCCAGGATTAACAAATACATGAAGGAAATGGATTTTCTCGTGTTCAGGCTTGGTTGTTTATTAAATCTTATCTAAAGTACAGAAAGTTCAGCAGCACTTCTAGCTACCTGCTAGAAGCAAGGAAAATGGAGACAGATCCAGCTGCTACAAGGTCTCTTAAAGCTAAACAGTCCAATAGACAATTAATACCTATATCATTTATACTTTTAACCTAATAATCAAATTCTTGTGACCTTCAGTGCAGCACTGACTGTCCAACCAGAAACTACTGCCTGAAACCATGAAGAAGAAGGAAGACGAACACCAAAAAGAGACACCACCCAAAAATCCCCCATCTTGTCCCATACCTATTACTATATTATAAAAACCTCCAATTTAAAACCATTCACCATGTGAAATCACACACTTCTGTTTAACTACACACCGTGATTTTAACTCCATCACCCAAATGTGAAGCCTTCAGGTGGAAAGCAGTGTTCTGCAGGGGGTGGGTGCCAGAAAGCCCAGGGAGCTGGAGGAGGCCAGCCTCGTGGGGTGCAGCAGGTCCCCACTCTGTGGGAGGGGAGCAGTACCTCGTTGATGGCCAGCTGCTCGCCGCCGCCCCCGGCGTGGCCGTAGCGGTGGCTGGAGCCGCGGAATTCCTCGTACAGATCCTCCTCGCTCCCCACGTCGTCCGCCAGGGCTGTCTTGTCCAGGGCTCCATCGGTGATCACTGCAACAGCAAGATGCACAAATGGGCACAGAGCACACTGCTGTGAAGGTTGGAGTGAGCCCAGTGGTGTGGGCAGTCCCAGGGGAATATGGAAAACTGCATATGGAGCCTGTCCACACCACTCTAAGGCAACCTGGACAACTGGTGACTAAAAAGCAATACCCTATTTCAAGGGGAGGACTGAAGGGGTTGCAGCCTGTTGCCAAGCTAAGGGTGGGTCTTTTGGAACCGTGTATGTCCCCCTGTAACACTCCTATCCTGATCAAACCCAGGCACTCCACGATCCTAGATCTTGTGCCATCTTGAGCCAGGTTCCCTCCTCACACTGGAGCTACTCAGTACTTGATTTAAGGGATGTTTTCTGGGAGTGTTCAATTACAAAAGATGGTAAACCGAATTTTGCATTTGAGTAGAAGCAGGAGGAAGGAGGGAAAATGATCAAACAACAGTGGACATGGACAGTCCTCCAGGACTCCAGCAGCACTGAGCCAGGACAGGAGCTCACTGGGGCAAGGGGCTCCAATGTAATGCAGCATAAAGGGAAAAAGGACAAGGAAACTTCAGAGGAAACTTTGGGGCAGAATTCCACCCTCATGCATGCCTGTTTTTCAGAGAATTTTTCTCCACTCATGTTTTAGCCTCATAAAGGATTGTGTCTTTTTCTGACTGGAAAATATGATTTAAAAAAATTCGACAACTGCTTTGCATGTTGCAAAGAAAAGATCAAGCAAGAATAGGAAAACAAGGTCTGAAGAAAGGCACAGGGCAATGATGGTACAAGTGTGCCTTTATTAGGACCTTGCTGTGTTGACAGGAAACTGGACTAGGTAACAAGCAGCTCACTTCATACCTTGAGGATTAGGATTTACCAAATCCTGTCCGGCTAAAGGAAGTCTCAGCTTTTGGGAAAAACATTCACTTTCCTCTTTGCCCACACACTTATTTGAGAATCTTTTTTGATGCCTAAAAGGGTGTTTGCTCCAGAATTATCCATTATTACCACAGAAAGGCCATTCTGCTCAGCACAGCCCCAAACAATATACAGATAATGGAGGGCTCACAGTCTGCAGCTACAGCAAACACTGAAGTCTCAAGCCTGAGAGAAATAAAAATGTGGCATTTATACTCCTTGCACAGAAGAAAGTGTCACTTCATCTGTTTCATGGGTAGGATCTTTTTCCTAAAGTCTCCTTGAGGTATTAGCAAATGCCCTTCAGTGGCATGCAGTGTCATTCATCTTATCCTTGTACTGGTTACTGAACATGAACTTTCTGTTCTCAAATCTGTGTAAAATGACAATGATTAAAGAAAACACTTGCTGACATATTCATCTGGATTAGCAACTGCTAGGGCAACAGTTTCCATGACAAAACAGTGGGTTTTAGGAAGATTTCTGTGCATGAAGCAAGTACCTACACAGATATGATGCAGAGAACAGCTGATATAAATAGGAATTTTAGTTCAGTGGACTTTACATGGCTACAGGAGTAAAACTGAATGAAAACACAGACATTACTATCCACACTCCTGGCTGTGCAAGTTACATGATGTTACCCTCCAAATTTTTGCAGAACAGGTGAAAAAAATCTTTTGAGCTTGACCTTGCCGAGCTTTAATAGGGAGCTACTCACAAACCTGGTCTTGAGCCCTCATTTCCCTTAATAAAGCAAGTTCATCTTAAGCACCTAATTGTGCCACTGGGTCAAAAAAAGCACCCTATGGTTCATTAGCTTAGTATTACCTGAAACCAAAGCTGCACCACATGACACTGAACAAAGTTCTGACAGAGGTTACAGGCGGACATGCAGAGCTTGTCCTCACCAACACTTTCAGTACAGGGGAAGGTTTGTTAGGGCTGCACCACTTGATCACTTCTATTAACAGAGAGCTACAAATTCAGTGTAGCAGCTATCAGTTCAATGCAGTGACCTGACATCAAAATGACAAGTATGAGCTATTTTTAAACTAACTACTTGCTTGTTTATGCTTTGAATTCAATAAATAGGCACAACACAGCAAAGACTGTCTGAAGCTGGAACTCCACTTGGTATTGATGGCAATTGAGGACACAGAGGTGCATATGAGCTTATGATTAAAGCAGAATTTCCTGTGCAAGTATGAAACTACCCAACCATTCAACTTTAAGTGACATTTCACAAAAAATCAAGCATTCCCCTAGCTCTGCTCTGACACCTCACATCGTTCATTATACAGAAATTCTGCAGTGAATATGTGCCAGTAGTATAGATTGCATATAAAGCAATTCTGGGGTTAAGACCTAGTCCATTAATATAAAACTCAAAACTAGCTGGAATACCACTGATATGATAGTTTCATGCAGAGTTACCATGGTTGGAACTTTTAAAACTAAATTGAGGCCATTAAAGGTATCACTTTTTGCTCATATACTGTCTGAAAAGCCTTTGTCTGATTGTAATGAACAACTTCCAGTGTGTTAGTGTAGCACAGAAACAAATTAGGAATGTTTTTCAAGAACAAATAAAAATAAATTATTTATAAGAAGCAAGTCAGCAGTCACTTAATTCAAAACTCTTCTGCTGCCCTCTGATCTCATTCTTTTCCCTTATTTTACACATGGCTCCAATGCTCCCTTACGCATCTTCTCCTGTTTTCACTGCTAAAAGTAACCTTCAGCTTGAAAAATGTTCATTGGCATCTTTAAAGCTTTTGTTTTTTGCCCCCACATTTTCCTATTTCTTCTCTGATCTGTGCTTAGATGAAAAAGCAAAAGCTCCAGGGAGGTATTTATCTGTGTTACTTAAAATGCTCTATACCTCTGCTAAGTGCCTTGAAAGCTGTGCTTGCTTTTACTAGAGATCTGTTTTTCCTCTCTGATCTTACCAAGCTCATCAATTCTCTGCTGTCTCAAGACCTGCTACTGCATTTGGGATTAGTTTTCCTGGCAAAAAAAAAGTCCTCATAGACATATTACATCAAAACTTCACTTCATAAGCACAAGAAAGTTCTCAATCCTTGAGGAAGAACGGCCCAAGATAGCCATTACATATTTTCTCAAACTAATGCTGCAGGGAAGAATTAAATTAATGAAAAATAAGAATTTGCTCTGAAGCAGGTTAGATGAAAGACATGACCACAAATAAATAAAATAGTAGTCTGGAATGGTGACCCAATGCACTAGAAAACCATCAAGGAAGTAGGAGAGCAAAGGCTTTTAGTGTAGGAACTGACTTAACGTGCAAAGCATAAACTAGGTCAAGTAGAAAAGAAGCAAGCACTGTACAAAAATCTTAGAAGACAAGTTAGCAGAGATTGCTGAAACAGTCTATCAGCCTCCCCAACAGCACAGCACTGGCTGGACAGGCTGCTATTAAACTGCACCGTGGCTAATTCAGATCTTCATTGCTGCCACCTCCAAGTGCTCATCTCTGTCTAACACTGAAATTCAGTGGCACAGTCATGCCTGGCCTCTCTGAAACACTGACCTGACCTGCCCCTCCCTGGCAGCCAGGACACACCAAGGAACAGTGTTCTGTCAAAAAGTAAAGCCAAGCATCAGTTAACTCAAGCAGATTTCTTCATATTTTATACCTCTGTCCTGAGAAATTTCACTAAATATGGCAACAAATCCCATATACAGGAACAGAGGAAGGGGGAGTCACAAACATTTAGTACTACAGCCAATATGTGCAAGAACTAAAACTGTTTCACACTGCTGTTAGCCCTAGCCCAAGCTTGGGATTTATGTCATTACAGTACAAAAGCAGATGGATAATTCAGCTCACAAAAGAATGCCACACTCTTTTTTAATGCATCCATACAGATAAAGTATCAAAAACCCAACTGGATGAGGATGTGAAGCTTCCAAACTCATACAGAACATGTCACTGGAAGCAGTGAGTGGCACAGGGGCCCTGAGTGCCTGAGCAGGCAGCACTTGGGCTGCACTCACAGACAAAAGGGAAAAGTTCTGGGCAAAACAAGTGAAGCTTGACCAAGATGGTCCAGGGATGGCTCACCCTGCTTACACCTACCTACAGAGCTGGGAATGCAGGTGTAAGCAGGCAGCAGTGGGAAGGGTCCTGCTGGGCTCTGCCTGTGCCCCCACACTGCTGAGAGGGGGTGCCAAGCCTCTGAGAGGTGCTTGTGCACAGTTCCAGAGCTCTCCATGCCACCAGAAAGCCTCTGGAGCTGTGACCAGCTCTGTGGCTGCACAGAGAAGAGCACTCTGTGCCCAGAGGGAGAGACAAGCCACAGCTGAACAGCTCAGTGCCACCCTGCCAGTGCACTGCATCCTGCTTGGAGGTAAATTGGGATAATTGGAAGGCACTGCCTGCATGGTGGGATTTTCACAATCAAGCCTGGGTGACACTGGAGAACAAACCAGCCAGGCTGCACTGGGACAGTGTCCATCTTCAGCACCAACAGAGAAAAGGTTTTGTGTTGTTCATCAAACCAGTGGGAAGATGAAGTTGGAATTAGATGATCTACTGGAGGTCTCAAAAAACAAATGTTAACTGTAGTCCAGAGTTCAGTTAAGACTAATGTCACCTAGTACAGGTCATGCAGTTTCACTTATTTGTGCTCTGCTCCTGTCTCAAAGGATGGACCTGCCTCATTTCAAGTGCCAGGAATTAGTGAACATGAGTTGCTGTTAAACAATCAAACAAATAAGAAGCTTAAACAAAAACCCAAATCAAAATAATGCCCAAAAAACCTCCCTACACCTACCATAAAAAAAAATAAATTAAAGGAATATAATCTCACCCTCTCACTGGAAAATTATTCTCACAGAATAAATTTCTAGAATAGTTTCTTCAGAGGAGCTGGACACTACAACCCCAAATTTAGCACAGACTCCTAACAGAGCTCTCTCAAACTCACAGAGGTTTATGTGTCAGCTGGAATAAGCCCCAGCAGCTCCCCAGTGGCAAGGAGCTCCAGACGTGTGTCTGGGTCACAAGCCTGAACAGTGACCCAGGACTGAAGGAAAAGGAGCTAGAGGCATTTTCCCAAAATGCTGGTTATCTGTTTTTACTTGACTTACTGTCTACAGCTTTTAGGGGTAAGGCTGGGACAGGAATCCATGATGATTAGACAGGTTAGAAAGCCAAGAGCATCCATAGTTTATTAAAAGCACATTATATTGACAAAGGGAACAATTCTTCTGTATTTGAATTCTCTCTTTCAAGTGTGCTTTTTCCACATCCACCCATTTCATTTGTCTCTGTAGCATTTACATTTAAAATAATTCACCAAAACAACAGTAGGAGGCTGATTTACACTCACAGAGCAAATTAATTCAGAGCTAACAACATCATCCCCTCTGCCTCACTGAGCAGCGATTGCTGTGGTTGTGTGCAGCCCACAGGAAAGCTGCAGTGCAGCTGCTGGAGGAAGCACTTCAAGAGATTTTAGACGATAAAAAAGTGAATGGCGTGCATGGGGTTGGGAACACACCCAGACTACATTGCCCAGGTGAGGAGAGCCCCTCAACCCTCCTCTTCACCCATTTGGGATTGCTAAACCCTTGTCTCCTTAAAAACAGTGCTGCAGCCTCCATCAGTCCTGCTCTCAATTATGTGCTTCATTTATCAGATGCTTGGTCCACCGAGGTCCCTCTGCAGCTGCCACAGTGAAATCCATCAGTGATGTCATCCCACCCCTGCCCCAGCAGGGCAATTCTGCAGCTCTTACTGTGCTGATGGACCCTCTCCCATCATCCTGCTTATGGGTGTGGGCCAGGTTAACAGGAAGAGGGAAGTCAGGCAGGGAATTAGCAACAAGGGAACAATGACCAGTTAGGATGAGCTTCGTGAGAAAAAAAGGAAACAAAACAAAACACCAAAACAAACCAGAAAATCACCAGGAACATCATCCTTCAAAACCAAACCTAGAGGGCTGAGGTCCTTATGAAGACATTTCTGAGTAGGTGATGAAACCATGTTAAGCCAATCTTTGAAGGAGAAACCACAGACCGGGAAGGAAAGACAGAAAACATTTAAGTGGAGAAAGCAAGCTTCCTCCCCTCCATTGTAAAGAAACATTCAGAAGGGAAAGGATTCAACATAACAAAACTGAATTAACACTTTGGTATAGTGCCACAAACAGGATTTCTTTTGTGAATGAAGCCAGTTCCTAATTAGCTGAGGTAAAGAGCAAATCTGTGCTTCAATACAAAAAGGCCAGCTCTTCACTGGAAAACCAAGCACAGATCCTCTGTGGGTCTGCTGGGCACATCACCCAGGGTACCATTCATCAGCAATAATGCACTGAGCCACCCACTCAGGTTTCAAGAGTTTTTAAATCCCAATTAGAATCTAAATGACTTGCAGGGAGGCTTAAGGGAGTTCTCAACTCTCTCGGGCAGCAGAGATAATTATGGGGAAGAGAGGACGTGGATTATGAATGGCTCTGCAGCTCTGACTCCCACGTCACCACTTGCTCTGCACTTGCAGCTTGGCCCACTTTACCCTGGCACACACAGGGCACAGAGCTGCTCCCAGCCCCCTCCTGGCTTGTTGGGTGATGCCACAACTGGGAGAGGGGGAGTGATTTAACTGGCTTTGAAGAAGAGTGGACATAATGGGAAAAAACAGAGAGAAAATCACATAAATATATTTTCTTCATCCAAAGCCTGATCCTTTGTTGAAAAGTCCCTCTGTTGTGCAGCACACAAACTATTAATTCACTGGCCTTGTTCCCATCACAGCTACTGACTTGGAAAAAAAGCAGGCACGTCCTCCTCCTCCATGTAGTTGTTGTTTATTTGCTCAGGTCTGATTACTCATCCATAGTGACTGTTTGCTCTCGTTTAGCAGATTAATGTCTCTGGAAATGCTATTTACTTTATGTCTGGACAACCCTGAACACAACGGGGGCCAATTTGAGTTCAGTCCTTTAAGCCCTATCACAATCTAAGCATGAAGTCAATGGCAGCAATCAAAGCTAGCAGACAAATCCTTTCTAGTATCCAGGCACATTCTTTGCCATATCCTTGGTAGGGTGTGCAGGTTGGAATAGCTAGCATGTCATTTACTGCCCCAAAAAGGAGTTTTATTCATTGAAGTGGCTGCAATTCAAAGGAGTTTGGATGTGTGTGTAGAGGTGAAACAATCTACCATCATTTTTGAATGCTTCCTCTGTGAAAGACTAGAATGATCACTTTTCTCATTTCTAACAGGTAACAAGCACTGACATTTCAAACTCACGCAGAATTCTCACCTGCCCATTTCACTCTGCTGCTCAGCCCTGTGCCTGCTACATCTTGAGTAAAAATCAACCCCAGACCAAACTGCTCTCCCTTGATGCAAAAACCACCCCCAGCACCAAAGCTGCCCCTTCATCAGAGCACTGCATCCCAAAATCCTGCCAGGCTGCTGGCTGGGGACCAGCACGTCTGACACTGCCTGGTGGAGCGTGACCAGAGTCAGCTCAGACCAGCACTGTCCTCACTGAGCATCAGCTCACCTGCAAAGTTGAAAGTGCTACATCCCTGTATCCATATCCACCCATTCTTATCCACAAGTGTAACAAAAACTGAGGAAATTCAAACAAATGGGCCAGGAAACCAGAACAATAGTTATTTACAGCGGGCAACACCTCCTGCAGCAAACATAGGAGGTAAAAGCAGCATCAAAGAGTGTTAGTACAGCTGAACTGGAAGAGATTTTGTCAATAAGATTCCAGGAATTTATTTGTTTTTATCTGTTTATTTTTAGAAGAGCATCAGCTCCAGATTTTCAAAACCTTATAGGCACATCCCACAAGTTGGAAGATCAGCAATGTAGCAAAAAGAGATACCCTGCTTATTTAAAAGATTATTCCCACAGACTCCTCTATAGGATCTCAACACTTGCTGCTACTTCAGAACATGGTTACATGTGGCATCATTCCTAGAACCACCTTTGGGCTTCTCTCAGCTTTTGTTTGCATAAATATATGGAACTTGCCTGTAGGAACATGCAAACAAAGGAGCCATGCTTATCTTACTGCTCTGCCTTCACTTAATCTGTTTTCATCTCAACCCAAGCCCTGGTGCATACTCAAGCATTCCCAAAATCTATGTTTTAATGCTTTCTTTTCCTCTTCCAGAATGCAAATGAAAGACCCTTAAACAATAAAGAGAAAACCAATATTTCTAGTCATCACCAGCCCTCAAATAAAGACCTTCAATGGAAAATGTTCCCCCATTCTCTCAGGAATTGTTGCTTCTCCTGCCTCTGCAGCTGCTTTCTGAAGACTGAATTGGTGATTTCTTCATACAAGTGCTGTTATGTCCCAAACCTCACACTGTCCTTGTCTATTTTAATTCTATTGATTTAGCAGTGATTTGCTTCACCTCTAAAACAACTTCCTCAGAGCACTCACAGGAGAGTGGCAGGAGCCCAAGCACCATGGGCTCTCACAGAGCCTCCTTTCCTATACCTGTTACTTTATTAAACTAAGGAAAGAACACAAACATGCTGTAGAAAATTCTGGTTGACTCACATTTCTAAAGATTCTGCATTTTTATTCTGTCTCTACATTCAAGCACACCCTCAAAACACCAAGAGCTTGGAAACTAAGTCTTTGCTAGAGATTTTGTTGCCAAAAAGCAAAAAATTTTCTTCCCTCTTAATTCACAGTCTAAAAACAAGAAAATTCCACTACACAAGAATTTTTTTAGCTACTGGCATGAAAAAACACACTGTAAAGAATGATTAAGATAATTTTTATGAAGAATTGCCACTAGGATGTAAAACAATTCATATCACAATACTCTCTAAAATGTTCCACTTGGCCATGCCAAATTTGCATGGAAACAAAACAGACACAGATCTTTCTTACAATGGCATCATCCACATTATAACTTGAATGATGAAAAATGAAGAATTGTTTTCATAATAATTTAAAGCCTTGACAACGGGGCCACTTTGGTTAAGGCAAAACTAAGACCAGAGCCTGGAGGAGCCTGCAAGCCCCAGAGTGGGCTGGTGAGTGACACATGCACTGGGCACAGGCTGTTTGCAGCAGTGGCAGCACAAAAAGCCTCTGCTGGCACTTGGGAAAGGCAGGCTGTTTATCCAAGGGGCTGAGGATGGGTTTAAGGAACTAACTTCGAACACTTCAGTTTGAAAAATGTGTTCTTTGCTTTTTCCCAGAATTCTGCATAAATGCCATAAATTTAGTCTTTATCTTGGTGAAGCTATCCAGGCTGACAAGTGGCTTATATCTATGACCTTGGACCACAGAAGTAATTAAAAATGAATGCCATGAGAAGACTTTCAATTGCTCTTGTGCATTATCAAGTACAAGTCTCAAGGGGCAGCAAGATTGTTTTGTTGACATTATTTTGCATGACCAGACTTCATGTAACATAAAACACATCTGGTTTCATGCTGAGGATACAATATTTTCATTTAAAAAATACTGTTAAAACTGCTTTACCTGTAGGAAATCCCTCTATCCCAGTTTATAGTTTAATCCGAGTTCTAAGAAAATCTCTGAGATCAAGCTACCAAATATTTCCGAGGGGAAAACAGAAAATCAAGGATTAATATTTTTTAACTACCACAATAGCTAAGGGATCAGGTTTTTTGCAGCAGACATTTGAATCACACAATGCTACAACCAAGGAGTCAAAGCCAGGCTCTGAATTAGTCAGGGGAATTCTTTAGTGGTGTTTAGACCAGATTTGGGAGATCAGCTCTGAGCAAGCTACAGGACAGGTGCTGATCATGGCCAAATGTAATCCAGTTTTTATATTTGAGTAGAAAAGACACAAGAGCATTGCCACTGGAAGATGGGTGCAGAATAGCACCACATCAGCTCAGGGACCTCATGGACAGAGACAAGGTGGAAATTTAAACCTACTCAGACATGGCATATTTACACTTTTGTTAGTTCAAACTTTGCTGCCAGAGCACAAGACTGGCTGGTTTTAATAATCAATATCTGTGCTGAAGAGCAGGTGTACAAACCAGGGAGGGAAGGCTGGAGCCCAGAGGTGCCCTGGATGAGGGTCCTGCCCTCGAGGCTTGGCTGGGGGTGCCCTTCACACCAGCCAGCCCCAGCCCCTCTCCTCCCCAGGGACTCCAGACTTCCCTGCCAGTGACACATCAGAAACTGAAAGATCCTGCACCAAAATAATTTTAAACTGTATATGGACAGCGATACTCTTATAAAATACATTGAAGAATCCAAGGACAGGTCTTACAGCCTTATGTATTTCATATTGTTCTTACTGAGCTGCCCACTGTGAAGTATTTGCTCCCTGGGAGTCTGGAGAGGCAGATATGATAGATTGCTGCAAATAAGATTTAAAAAATTATCCTCAAGATATGGCACCTACTGATTGATGCATCTCAATAAACTTTCAAATATCATAGGAACAAAAGGAGGCTTTACTCTCAATAAAATTAAGTTTCCTTGGAAAATGGTGTGAGAAGGTGCCTCATTTCAGAGTTCTTCCACAACATTCAGCTCCAGGTCTGAACTGTGGCTGGATGTGTCAGATGCAATCTCACCCTAGAGCAGGAAAACTCTTCCAAGGAAAACAATATTCCTCTTAAAATACATTAAGTATTCAAGTCAAAGCCATTATTAATTGCCCCTTTAAAAGGAAAAAAAATATTCTGTCAAGGTCACATTGGCCAGGGCGCCTTTCATAGTTAAATTCATCACTTAGGATGTTTACTGTGGGCTTTGGGAAGGAAATCAGAACAGCAGAATTGGTCAGATCAGCATTTCAGCAAATCGTGAGCCTGAGATGCTAAGTGTGCATTTTGAACTGTGAATTCCACGTGACAAATTACCACTTCCAGATCATTGCATGCAACACAGAATATTTTGGAAGTTTTGGAAACTAATTTAGAAGTTGAAGCCATCCCCAGCTGGAGATGGCAAAAATGAAGCACAAAGGCAGCTGTACCTAAGGCACTGGTCAGTAAAGGGACATTCTCCTGGAGACATGGCTGCAGCACTCAAAGTCATCCCTGCAAACCTGACACCAGTGTGGAACCTGTTTGCAAAATACACCCAGGCTAAAACAAGGACATCCCTTCCACAGCAAGTCTCTGTGTGTTCTAATGCACTGCCCTGGTGAACAAACCTGCAATTCTTTATCAATTGTTTGGATTCATGAAACAAGCACAACAATCCTTCCACTCAAGGGCAGGTATGTCAAATGTGGTCTTTCCTGTGTTTAGCTAAATTTTAAAACATTGTATTCCTCAGTGCCACTGCTATTGGATGATATCTGTGCATCTTAAACTGGCTGAGGACATGGCCTGGATGAAGTATAAACACAAAATTTGTCAGTTTAGATCATATTTCTGTAAGATCAAGCTCCTGGCTAATTTTCATATTCATCATGAATTATTCTGTGCAGAAACATCTTCCTTTATGTTAAGGTACAGCTGTCTCTGTCTCATAAATTCAAATAATTATTTTTATTTTCAGCTTTGGTGGTATTTCCCTGCACCAGAAGCCCAACTTCATCATTTCTGAGTGACAGCCTATGTGATGCAGGATTATTACATCAAAGGACAACACTGAAGTACCAATAAAGGAAAGAGGCCCTCAGGAGACTACTGTCAAAAGATATAAATTTCTTCCTCTGATATGAAAAAACCCCTACCCAGCCTCTAAAACAAATTCCCAGATGATGTCCATCCATCCTGGAAAGCCATCCATCCTTGCTGTGACAGTGACCAGTGCTCTCAGCACCAAAACCATTTGTTTTACCTGACAGGTGAGGGGTGTGTAGAGTTGAGCTGGGCAGCAGGGCAAGGCTCACCCTGCTCAGTGCTCAGTGCATGCCAGGCCAGGGCTGCACTGCCTCGCCCCAAGAGCCACAGGTTTTCCCCCAAAAGCAGCTATGGGAGACACTGCTCTACTGCTCCTCAGTTTCTGTAAAATCCAGTATTCAGGGACAGGTGAGAACAGTGGGTGTTGTTGATTTATTCTAAAGAAGCTTTAAAAGAGAATTATTCTCATGACTAAAATCAGCGAGTGAGGCACACAGCATGTAGTGGGAAGCTTAGCATGCTGTAAAATCCATGAAAAAACTGAGGATGCTCCTTGGTCCATGAGGCCATTTGGGTGCAGCAATGCCAGATACTGCACACAGATGCCTGTGGTGTTTGGCATCCTGCATTGTGAGCGTGTGGCTGAGCTGCAGCTTTCCTGTCAGCCTGGCTTGGGGGGTGATGCTGCAATGCAGCCCTCTGTGATTGCACAGTGACCAACAGAGCTCAGCCCTCCCTCTGGCTGGAGACAGCCAGCACTGCCACCAGCTGCAGTCCTGCACAGCACCATGGCAGACAGGCACAGAGGATGCTCTGCAGCCATTCAGGTGTGACCCTTCTCCTCACAAACTGCCCCAAAGCAAACTCACAGATCTTTACAAATTAGCTTTTTGCTTGTATGAACAAGCTGTGTTGACCGTCTCTTCTCCCCTCTTTTCTTCTGAACAAAAGCAGAAGATGGGTAATGGGGGCCTGTATCACCCTGTAGCAACCTCCCCACCTTTAGCTGTCTCAGCATTGTAGAGCTCTCAATCCCACCCCATTAGAGAGCAGCCCCTCCAAGGAGCCCATCGTGCAGCTGACAGAGCCATTATGCATATAGATGAGGGATATAAATCTCTTCACAATCCTGTTTCCTCAAACCTTGATTAATTACACTTCTGTCTGCCTTCTTTCCTTTCAAAGACAAATGCAAAGGACAGGCTCCAAAAGTGGGACATTCTTCCCCTCAAGTCCATGTCTGAACTCAGCAGGTGCAGTTCCACTGAGGGCAGGAAATTGCCATTTCTAGCCCATGTTCCTGGCGTCTGCTTATCTCTCCTGCTGCAAATGTAGCAAATGTCATCAAAGTGTATCAGAAGTTAAACAATCCCCTTGACTCCAGTATCCCTCTGCTGTAAATACAGTCTGAGCTTGTTTGAACTGCCGTTCTTGGGAATAATTGCTCTGTACACAGCACTGCCTCCAATCCATTCCAAGGCACATTTTCTGAGCTCTATGAGTTTTCATTACTAATCTCAGAGTAACCTTAAAGGTTTGGGTTCATTCTTTTCACCACACTGCACAGCTCCCTCTTTGCATAATCTCAAAAATGTCAACAGCAAAACAATCAGAACAGGCACAAGGGCGTTTGCCTGGTTTCATTGCAGAACAGCATTTCCAGTCTGATAAAGGCCAGAGAGCTCTCTCAGAGGTGAGAGAAAAATGCTCTCCATGCACACATATCCCTTTTAATGGGGAACAGACTGATCCTAGATGGCAGGGACAAAAAGAACAGATGAATTCACAACTAAACAAGGTAGTAGCAGAGAGATGACAAAAAGTAGAATTAATACCTCCATTCTAATTAGTACTCCCAGTCTAAAGCAACAAAAATAGCATCCTTTGGTGTTGGCCCTCCTCTATATTGCAGGCACAACACACGAAGTTTTCACTTGTAACCATCATTTCTCCTTGTGTTCTGCAGTGGTTGGGATCACCAAAGGTTTGAGTTGTCACTTTGGAGAGGGCTTGGGCACTGACAGCTGGAATGGGTGGCACTCAGACTCTACTGTCACAGATCATCACAGTTCCAATGATTCCACCACCAAATCTACAGCCTGGTAGATTAAAATTGGCAAACCTAAACCATAACAACATTTCAGCCAACTCCAGTTTAATCCAGCCTTGTGGGAGGCACAGGAGCAATTGTGAAGATGTTACTCTTCTGAGCAATGGGGTCTGGGACTCATAAAAGAGACTGGGCCTGATGAAGAAATCAGTAGGTTTTCTCAGTTCCAAAATGATGACAGCTGAAGAACTGATCTGGAAATCATGAGGAGAAGGCTTCTATACTCCTGGTGACAGCACTGCAGCATCACTGTGAGGAGAAGACTGCAGCCTTGGCTATTGCCAGAGCCACTGAAATCTGTCAAACCCAAGAGAGAGCTGAGGTTGGTCTGTGTGAAGACAGCTTCTGGACTTGGCAAGTACTTTCCTCTCTCTTTTGGGGAATGGAAATAGTGTGAACTCAATCTCATCACAATTGATGCTACTTCCTCAGCTGAGCATCCACTTTGTTCCTTGGAATAATCTTAGTTAGATCTCCCTTTGGGAAACAACTGCAGGAAAAGGAGAAATTTGTACCTAATTCAGTCTCCTGACAGTATTTTGCTAGGAACAAAAACCAGTATCTTCATCATGCTCACAGAAATGGTTGCATGGAAATAGGAGTCTTAGGCAAAAAATTCTCACATTAAAATTCCAGATATTTCCACAGTCAAAAAGACAACAGATCCCAAAATTATCCAGTGTGCCAAGAGAGTTCAGAGCAGACACTGTGGCTAAGGTACCATAAAGGTGAGATCACACCAGGAGTCAGTAGCAAGAGAAGAAAGCCTGCTCAGTGGGCTCAGCTGAGCACCTCATCTTCCATGAGAACATGAGCAGCAACAGCTTTCTGTAACATTAGCAAAGGGAGGAAGGGTGCAGGCTGCTTCATCTCATGAACAGATCTCTCTTGCCCAACAAAGACCCATGATGCAAAACATTTTTCCCTCCAGTTATTAATTTATACTTCCAACATCAGCGAGTGAGGCTGGTATTAACCATACACTCAAACAATCTCACTTTTCTGTGTGATGTGGAGAAAGCTCAGCAAGACCAAGATGGACAGGAGGACAAGCAAAGCAAACAGAGAGCCCTGTAAAAGGTGATACCAGCAAGACACTCTGCTTGTTTTCCTACCCTCATTCCAGGAAGGGAACACATCCCCAGCCCCAGAGCCACAATTAGGATGGTGTAGAAGGGACAGATTCCCTCTTGTTGCCACTCAACCTCATAGATATTCATCTCCACTGCAGCAATAAGAGAGGATTAGGACCTTAAAAACAACAAATGAACCACATAAATATGTTTCAGAAACAGGCTGAAACAATTCAACCAATGGAAAAAGCATCCTTAGCTTCTAACTAATGGATTGCATTTATCCAGCAACAAGAGACAGGCAAACTTGGGCTTGAGAGAACAACTTGTAAATTGTATTCCCATGGACCACAAACATCTTATGCTGGGTTCTAATGAGGAAGATGTTGAGGGACTGCTTTGATTTTCTCTTGGTCCAGCATTCAATTTACATCTCCTTCAATCCCTCCCCAGTTATCTCTGCTCTAAGATGACCAAAGGCAAAGCAAATGCAACTACTTAGAGCTAACAAGGACATGGACATGGCCCTGGAGGCATTGCAGCAGAATCTGAAATTCTCATTCCCAGTGGCCATACAATACCATTTTTAGTAGTTGCTGACCTGTGTTAGCAAAAGAATGGGGTCAGAAAGGCAAGGAAACACAGATGTAGCAGAGCATTGCAGAAGACAGAGTGTGAGACAACCCCCAAAAACTGCACGTACTGTTGAGAGCTGAGCTGGAATTCAGCACGTCCCTGCTGAAAGCACTCCTGATAACGTCTGGCATCTGGATTGTGTGTCACACAAACCAGGAACTGACAATGTCAGTAAAACAGTTAAACACCATCATATCTCAATTATTTCTGTGTGATATTTTTTGTTCATTTTTGGAACAGAATGGAGAGTCACCACAGATAAGTTCTCCAAGATGGGGTACTGAGCTGCCTAGAACACCAACCTTGATTTAATACTTCCTACATGACTCACATAGTTTGAATTACCTATGGGACCTTCCAGGTACCCCACTGAGCCTACAATAGTCACAACTCAAACATCTACACAATATGGCTCTGAAAGTGGAAAGAGAGGGCCTGTGAAGTCATCTTCACTCTATACAAATACACAGGAGGCTTTTAAATACATAAATTAGGAGGGAATAAATATCTTGGAAACATAAGTATGCTCCTAACCGTGCAGAAAGGATTTAATCCAACTTTTACTAAAGGAATATTGGAATGGAACCAAAGTGATTTACTCTGCAGTAATGAAATAAAAAGCTCAAAGAAGCCAATTACTTGAATTGCAGCTCAAATCATAGGTGGGTAGCCCAGTGTTCATTCTGATCTTGTCTACACAAGGCAAGACTGGAAGGGACCCTCACAAAATCTTTTTGCTTGTTCATCTTCTCTGAAGCTGAATCAGCAGCAGTAGTAGTTTCTGAGAAAGGTTTCCCCAATCTCCATCCCAAAACCTTTACTGACTTCACAGTCTCTCCAAGTAATCTTTTTGCAGGGCTTCTCCTAGAATCCAATCAGAAATATCTTTGCCACAGATTTCCCAATCCCTTCTCTCCCCTCACTATCCCCAACACATAAATAAGTATCAAATAGTTACCTTCAGGACAGCCTCTCCAGGCATTTCAAGATTCATGTCTTCCTCCATTTTCCCCTACTGCACCCCCCTAAAATCATCCAAATTCCTTCTATAGATCACATGCTCCAGATTACTCTCATTACTTCCTTCTGGATCTTCTCCAACACATCCCACAGCACTCTTGTTGTGGTGCCCAAAAATATGCTCTGTATCACCTTTAAACCACTACATACACACTTAACAAGTCAGCCTACACACTGTTTCATGCTTCAAGCTAAGCGTATTCAAATGACGTTGTTAGGAGTTCAGAAGAGCTTTATTTTAAATTATAGAGGAGATTGATGTAGGCTGGGCAACAAGAATGCATCTGCCATGAACTCACTCAAAGCCAGTTGAATTGAGGGCACTGTGTTTCTGGGCCCCAGTAGCTGTTGCTGACTTCACCCAGCTCAGTGCTATTCCAGGAGAAGGGTGCCAGACAGTTCCCTACTCTGCCAACCCAGCAGAACGTGTCCTGACACAGCCACACTCTGGTTTGGGAGTCCTCTTATTCACTGTGCCTCTTGATGTGCACTGAGCACAGAAAGCAGTCTCTGGTACCCATTTTGGTCTGAACTTTGAACACCCCTCCCAAGAGCTCTCCTGAACCTGGATGTCTCTCACTTTCTTTTATTTACTGCAGCTCAGCCAGATCCTGGAAAGAGACCTGTCAGTTCTTGTTGCGTGCAGCTCAGTGACCTTCAGGAGACAGTCTTGCCACTGAGCATTTTGTTCAGCAGAGAACTGAAGAAAAAAGCAGAGCCAGGTCCCTGTCTTGCAAGAGTCACACCGCTCAGTGATCTGCTCTCCCTAATGCAAAAGGGCAGAGTATTCCCTTCCCTTTTTTCTACCCCGTTAACCTGACTATAAATGTGATTGCACTGATAAACATCCACAGCAAGAGATCATTTGCCCAAACTAATTAACTACTGCCACCAAATCACCATGTAATATTTTCACTAGAAAAGTGCAGCCTACACTGCTGTGTGACATTTAGCTTTTAATTGCCCTCAGTCACCAGCAACAAAATTTCAGATGTTATTATTTGTCTTGGTGAAAGTTCCCCCTCTAGATAAAACATGAGGCCTGTCAAATGCTATCACAGGAGCACTAATGCTCTGGGTTAAGCTGCAGCAGAGGCTGTCAGGGAGCTGCCCAGCCCCCAAAGGGAAGAGGACATGGGAAGAAGGGGATTAGGACAATCTGATGCAGCCCAGCATCACTGGGGCACAGCGGGGAGGGAGGAATGCTTAGGGCAGGAATTCATGCTGAGCAGAGTACTCCCACTCATCCTGGCTCCAGCCAAGGGGAACAGGGAACAGGACACCACACTCCCAAGCCTGCTGCTCTCACTGGCCTTTGAAAGACTGTGGCCAGCAAGGTTTGCTCTGAGTGCTTTTCATCTGTGCAAACAAGGGCAGAACAGCTGCACTGGGAAATGCTGTCTTGCTCCAGTTAGCTCATGGCTGCTCACCAGCCAACTGTCCCAAGAGCTGCCCTTTGCAGTCAGAGCATGATTTCCAGCCTCACTTCAACCACCACTAGGAAAATGCTCTTAAAAATTTGCAGTTTTTATTTTAATCTCTCAATAAACCTGCCTGTTGATTTTGCTCTGACAGCACTGTGTCTGTTGGAGACCAGAGAATTCAAGTGCCTGAAGCCACTTCTGTACAAGCCACTGAGCTGATGCTGATAACTGGGACCAGCTAAGAGTTCAGTTGGGCATGCACACATCTTAATGTTCTCCTCAATCCCAGCATGGGCAGAGCACCCAGGAAGCAAACAAAATCCCTTCTGGGGCTGTATCACACCAAATATCTTGTGGCCAGCAGAACAGGAAGGCCATGCCAGGGCCAGGAACAGAGCTCTTAATTCAGGGGAGTGGCTCATCTTACAGTCACAGAATATGCATCAGGAAGCACAAGGTGATTTTAAAATTTTAATTCAAGACTGGAAGGATCAATATCCAAATTAGCCCACAATGACCTAGCTCCAGAAGGAGCAAGGATATGTCAATTCAATGCTTCAGCCAGGTTGATTAGCCAGGCTGAGACAGGTCCCTGTTAAAACCTGGCTGTGAAGATCTAATCCACACAGACATCTCTGCTCATGTGTAACTACCTTGGAAGTCTTTCACACTGCTTGCTTTTGACAGGTAGAAGCTAACTTTTGAGTTCTCCACCCACAGATTTTTCCAGGAAAGAAATGCCAAATTCCATTTAAAGTTCTTGTAAACCAGGGCCCAGAACAAACCAAAATTGAATGTCAAAGGCTAAACTGTGAATCCTTTGCTCACCTTAGTGTATAAAACTTCTCTGCATTTGTGTGTTGTAAACCAGTGCCCTGTCATAAGTGAGTATGAGCTCAGCAGCCCAAGTAAGTGGGTCCCAGAACAGCACAGTCCAGGACAAAATCCAGCCTGCCTGCCAGCCCCAGCTCCTGGAAGCACAGCCTCAGCTGCCCTCTTTTGCTATAGGTCTGAAATTTAGTCCCATTTTCACTATGGCTGTGTAACCAAGCACAGCAAGTGGGGACTGTGAGCTTGGAAGATGTGGTTTACAGTTTTGTGCTCCTGCTTAAACAAGCTGTGTTTTGAAAGAGACTGAGTTACGTGCCAGAAAAGGCTGCAGACTAATTTTAAAAATAATTGAGGAAGATATTCTTCTACTTGTTCATATGATTTATGCCATTACTGCAGCTTTTCTCTCTTCCAAGTAGTCTTTAATGAGGAGTAAGACAAGTGATCAGTAGCCCAAGAACTCAGATGCTTCCTGGAATTGTTGGGATTTAATGTAAATGCATAAAATCCAGGCATCACAGAGCTTTTTGCAATATAATCCCAAAGCTTCTTACAGGCCAACTCAAGATAAAAATTTTTGTGCCTGTCTGGTTACACCGAACATGCAATAACCTCTCAGAGGCTGGTGCCAGAGGCTATGAATTTACCTCAAGGTATGTGTTTTATATGCAGCAATATGTTGTCATTAAAACAAAGCTCCACAGAAGTCACATCTCAGTCATTGTCTATAATCTCCCCTTGGAAACAATTTTACTGTCTGCTTACTCTGAAAATACAATTGTTTTTTGCTGCACAAGGTGCTCAGTATGAGCATGTTCCAAAACTGTAATGTGAATTTTATGGGGTTTTCCCCCCAAAAAAAGCTTTGAATAGCTCCTTGTGTTACTAGCATGCAAAGAGACTGATCACCACCCTGCCAGGCAGTTTAAGGACAGCCCCTCTGCCAGGTGGGAGTACACAAGGGAACAACCTGCTGTACAAGGCTGACAGTAGAAAGCAGAGACAGGCAAAGCTATTTTCTGGTAATCTTCCTGAAACATGAAGGAAGATCTCCTAATTCTTCCTTTTGTAGGCTTTGCTGCACCACTAACTCACTCGTGTCATTACCTGCAATCACACCCAACTAGGACTAAATATTAATTTCTGCCAATTCCCCTGCTGCACTCCACAGTAAAAGAACCCCTGGAGCTCTTACCACTGGGAGGAAGACACAATAGCACAGCTTTTGTAAACAGGCCTGAAAGCTCCCTTGGTTTTGTAATCATTTTACACAACTGCTATCAGCCATGACAACATCCTTTCAGATTATAATGTCCTGAGACATGCAGATAGCAAAGACTTGCCTAAGGCTACTCTTCTTCTGCTTGTAAAACTATTAATAAAAATACCTAGGCAAAGACTTGACTTTATTGCTGTAGATTAAATGAAAAGGCAACTGTGCAAGAAGTCTGGCCAGAAGGATTACATTATTATTGATCTGGTTATTGTCTGATCAGGTCAGCAGCAGGTCAGCAGCAGGACTCACATTCCTGCTATGCAGCCCAACTATTTAGAGAAGATTTGTCCTCTCAGGGCAGACTTTCCTCTGCTGTCTGCCTACACTGCACAGGCTGGAATGGAGCTGTGGATTGGCAGGACTCCACTGCTACTGCAATACAACAATTGCAATGGACTAGAATTTGCTATTTTGGCTGCACTTTTTCAAGCTGCAGAAGGAAGCCCATGTGAGGGACTATGCATATACATGGTTTGCCCAAATGAAAGAGTGCAGCAAACCTCTGAACTTAAGCTTTGCAAAAAGGAAGTAAAATCTGTGCTTGCAGCATTTGGGCGTCCTTCCATTGCTGGGCATACCTCAGCTTTGCTTTCTTGTTAATGCCCATCAGGCACCCAGAATGGCTGCCTGCACCACGGTCTGTATAGGAAGTGGGCATGGCACCAAAGCCAGCAAGCTGGGTCACATTCCCAGTGGTAATTACAATGGAGAAAGAAAAGAGCAGGGAGAAAAGACAATACCCAAAATCAAGTGGTGGGATGACAGAAGAACACATATCTGTGCTTCAAAATAACCGTGAAAATCAACTCTCTGTAATTCAGTCTGCACATTATTCCTTCAACCCATACTCGTACAGGATACTCCTCTATTGCTCAGGAGTGTGAGTGCCTTGCCAAGAGCCACGTTCAGGACATGCATCAGCAGCATCCTAACACACCCCAGCCATGTTCCAGCAGCATCCTAACACACACCAGCCATGCTCCAGCAGCATCCTAACACACCCCAGCCATGCTCCAGCAGCATCCTAACACACCCCAGCCATGCTCCAGCAGCATCCTAACACACACCAGCCATGCTCCAGCAGCATCCTAACACACACCAGCCATGCTCCAGCAGCATCCTAACACACCCCAGCCATGCTGCTCCAGCAGCAGGCCAGGATGTTATTGTTCTCATGGACTCACGCTGGCAAGAAGTCCTCTCCACCCAAACCCACAGAAAGCTCTCAAAGTTGGAATCTCAGGCTTCCCAGTTTTCGAATCCTTCCATCCTGGAGGCCTCACAGATGTTGAACAGACCATAACACAACCCTCTGTAGCCTTGTGATCCCATGCTCAGCTATGGATTGTGGGGGAACTCCAAATGTTTTCAGCTTCTCTGAGTTTGCGCTGCCCACATTTCCAACTATTTAGGCAACTTCGTATGAATCAGAAAACAAAAAGTAAAAGAGGAAAAATAATTCTGGAGAATCCTTTTCTACACTTAGTAAATGCATCAAGAGACTGTAGAAACATTCAAATCCAGAGTAGCAGAAAAGTATGGAAGTTTTACTTAAAAGGACTTTATTATCCTCATCAGGAACAAATAGTTTAAATTATATTTTAAGTCTCACCTATGGGTTTTTTGGGAATGGGAGACAACAAAAGAAACTCAAAATTTATCTCAGAAAGTCTGGTCTTAAAGCTGCCTCACTCTAGATGTGCAAAGATTTGGGCTCACGACAGAAGTCTCCAAGCCAATTTAACAGACTGTTTTTCCTGTGGCAATCCTTGGTGTATGTAAAACAGAAACCTTATACCTATTGTGGATCTATAACTTTATTGCACACATGAGGAGGAGACAACACTTATGTTTGCTGCTGAAAGGAGCAGTGCCTCTCCTGCAAACCAAGGGTGGGGGAAAGAGCCTGAAAATCAGCAACAGAGCGAGCACTTGAGAGCAGCAGTGGCAGAGAGCTCCAGGCTGAGGCCATCACTGGGATTAAGATGATTTTTAGCCTGTGCTTTCTGTTCTTCTGACATTGCTTCAGATCCTCAGTATCCCACTGTAAAAACATTCCTCTCAGGAGGAACATGGGAGTGAGAACAAAGAGAGAGATTTCCTTCAGTAGCATACACACACTGAGGAAATTCAAAACAAAGGAGCCCAAACCCTTATTTCTTATTTCATAGAGTCTTTAACATTCATGTCACAGTTAATGTCACGTTACTGTGCAAGACACAGAAGACTTGCTTTACATTTCAGCTGAATCTCAAGTTTTTTAGCAAAATGCAAGTCAGTTTGTCTCAAGAGAGGAATCTGTCCACAAAACCTAGGACCCAGTAAATCTAGCTGTTATCTGACAGGAATGCAAACACATCAGCCAACAATTAGTTCAACATCCCATTCTTGCTGAGGGGGATTTCTTGCTTCCACCATGATACACATATTAATTATATTTTTTTTCAAAAATCAAAGCAAAAATTATATCCAAGTGTTCAAATAAATCACCTAAACATGATGGCTGAAACAATAATATGCAAAATCTTGATCACTGAGTGAGAATCACTCCTTCTAAATTGACTTTCTAGGCAAGGTTAGTCCCATGCTGATCTTAGCACAAGTAACCAAAGACCTGCTTAGGAAGGGTGGAATTCTGTTTTCTCCTTGTACAGCTAAAGCTACAATATAGCTTTAATCATCAACTCTGTTTAACCTCCATAAGCATAAACAAATTTCAAGGAATGTAAAGAATTAGACAGGGTCATTAATACAGGGCCCAGAAGGTTCAAATCTTCAATTTGACATTAACTGTCTGAAAAGCAGGCAAGATAGAAGATGCCAGATATTTTAACCCAAATATCTCATTTGCACACAGTGTTTCTGGAAGAAATTTGTGCTTATGACATAAATGCAATGTTAAGAGTCTTTTCAGGGCAAAAGGATCACTAAATGGTGGCAGTTCTAATTACTGCTTGACTGTGACATCCCCAACCCTCTGGCACTCAAGCCTTTTTTAGCTTAGAAACAATTGACTTGTTTGTTACCTGAGGATTCTCTTTGCTACACAAATACGAACAGGAGTCTGAGAATTCCCATGTGGAGGATTTTTACTTAAGAAGAACATAAGCTGTGAGGAGAACTCCCATGGGTCAGAGGAAGCTGAGGCTCTTTTCAACTGCAGACATAAAATTCACAAAGCACAAGTATCCTTGTTTGAGGAAATAACCTTTAAGGACATAGCCCAGCTCTCCTGGCACATAGAAGGCCCTCTGTGATAAGCAGATTAATAGAGGTGTCTTGAAGAGAAACACCTACACAACTGGGTCATGGGGAGGGAGAAGCTTTTCAACTGGAAGGACAGCTCTGGCACAAGGACAAACGTGTATGGACTTGCTGTAAGGGAATTTAAGACTGGAGAGATATTTTCATTGCAGAAGGCTTGTAACTCAGAGCAGTAAGCTCTTGGAACAGCCTCCTAAACAGGAGAGATAAAACAGGACAGTCTAGTTAATTTAGAGACACTGCTGGAAAATAAGTCATACAAGAGCCCCAGAACAGAACCAGCTGTAAGAGAAAGAGGACTGCTCTTATTTGAGACACTAAGACAGTGACTCAACAAGTCCCTGATGGTCCTGTATTTTATTTCAAAATTAACTAAAGATGACAAATTAGGATCAGTCAGCACTAAAAAAACTAAACAAGATAAACCCTTCATGAACAAAGAAGTCAAGTTGGACACCTGTGCTGAACACTGTGAGGAGATGGGTTCTGCTCTGCTGCATGTTCCCAAACCATTCCATAGACCTGTCAGGATGTTAACTCCACATGCACAGGGAGAAGTGTTGAGGAGCCAAGTGAACAGGAGAGGGTTCCAAGAGTGCTCTGCTGTACCTGGGCTGCCCTTCTGACTGTACATGAGATACTCAAATGCCTGTCTTGGCACCCCCAAAATACCAGACACATAAACTCCCTTATCAGTCAAGGGTTATTGGACACTGCACAGCAAAGCTTCATTAAACTGTAGGGGAATCTGGATACTACCAAATGCCAGGGCAGGGCTCCAGATTCTTTAAAAGTAGTATTTTTAACTACTTTGCATATGATGCAATAAAATGTTACAATCACATAAGTCTTGTAAGGAAATATACTCTAGAATTTAATAAAGATGAAAGAAGTAAGAGCTTCTTGCCATTTTATTTCCCTAGTCTGAATTGAATTGATTAAATTTCCTTTCTGCAAACCCTTCATCCATCCAGGAGGAAGTTACAGGAAGGGCTAAAACTCCTGCCTGCACAGCTCTGTCATTTAACACACCCAAGGAGACAATATTTCTGACTAAGGGATGCAAGACTGGAATCTTTCTCAGCTTTTCATCCAAGTTTGTGAGGCATTGCCTGCAATACAACATTTTGTTCAAAACGGTTTTGCTGCAACCATTTTGTGGTTTGATTCAAACCCAGAAGTTCTGTCTTGCTTCCATCAAAGAAACTGGATGAGTTCCACCTTGTAAAGGACAGGAAGGGGAAAAGTCCCAATCATCTATTGTCATAGAATATTAGAATAACCTGAGTTGGAAGGGACCCACAAGAAGTCCACCTCCTGGCCTCACACAGGACACTCCAAGAGTCACCCTGAGTGGCCCTGAGTGATGTCCAAGCACCCCTGGAGCTGTGTCAAGCTTGGTGCTGTGAGCACTGCCCTGGGGAGTCTGTTCAGTGTCCAGCCACCCTCTGGCTTTTTCTAATAACCTATCTAAATGTCCCCTGACAGCTCCATGCTGTCCACTCAGGTCCTGTTGCTGGTTACCAGAGAGAAGAAATCAGTGCCTGCCCCTCCTTTTCCCTTCAAGAGGAAGTTGTGGATTGCAATGAGGTTTCCCCTCGCTCTTCTCCAGGCTGAACAAGCCAAGTGACCTCAGCTGCTCTTTGTGTGCTTCTGCTCAAGGCCCTTCAGCATCTTTGTAGCCTCCTTTGGACATTGCCTAATAGCTCCAGATCCTCCTTCTGTTGAGGCACCCACAGATGCACACAGCACTCAAGGTGAGGCTGCAACAGCACACAGTGGGACAATTCATCTTTCTGTCCTGCTCCCACTGCCTGTCCCTCATGCAAGGCTTTCCCAATTTTACCTGCAGACTCCTTTGGGGTAGGTGGCCTTTTGCTATGGGGCTCCTAACTGAGGATCACAGCTGGCCCCAGAGAGCAGAGCAGAAAGCAAGGAGACTTTTCCTAAACTGTACAAGAGGCATGAGTTGCTTGCCCCCAGACCCTGCGTGGGAGGCACTGGCAAACAGAAGCACACTCGGGCTGCTGTGGCCTCCCACTTGTGGGCTGCAGCAATGCTCTGCGAGCTCAGAAACAATGGAGCCTTAATTACAGCAGCCAAACAAGGGCTGGGGCTTGAGAGCAGCTGATGAGCATCTGGATAACAGAGTGATGAACAGAGTCTGCAGCCTGTCACAGAGCTAAGCAAGGGCTGTACCAAACACCCCCACCCACTGCAGGCAGCCTGGAAAGTGTCCAAGTATGGTACTCAAAAATGTACAGCAGAACCTCAATGCAGAGCTAAGGACTGCAGCTTCAGGAATCAGGTAACAAATTCAGATGAGCACAGCAGGTGATTGATTACAGTGGGAAATAAGAAGAAACACCAGATCAGAACTGAAAATATGAATATAAAGGAAAGTCAAAGCTTAGCTTTGTGTCACTGAAGAGTTTTGCTATGCATCATTTGGTCAAGAGCACAGCATCATCTTTCTATCCACATGCTACCCTGAATAGCAAACCCACTCAATGCTGAGATTTGGAGGTGCACAAAGTAATCCCCAGAACTCTGGAGCAGCCAACTACAGCCAGCAGGCAACAGACACCACTCTGCAATTTCAGCAATGAACAGGAGGAAGCAGGAGTGCCAGACACACAAAGAAGTGGCTACTAAAGATTTCATGTCTGTAGTCTGATGTTAGTTTTCTCTCCCTACTGGTGTGAAAGCAGTAGGCAGAGAGATGAAAGAACTGGGGAGGGGGGGCTGAATCTATTCAGAATTTCCCCTGTTGGAATTGAACCCACAGTGTTACACAGGTATTGTTAGAACACAGCTGAAGAGATCTTTCTGCCCCATCCATACAAATGATAAACAGCCCAGCTCTGGTACCAGGAGAAAAATCCCTCTGTTCACTTAAAGATTAGCCCTGTGAAACAGCTTCTTGCCTCTCCTCCAGTCTCAGGAGAACCATCACCTATGTGCCAGGATCATGCTGCTGTGCTCATGTGGAACAGTGCTGGTGAGAAGATGCTTTGCAGAAACTTCTCCTGCATATGAAACGTGCAGAGGTCTTGGAGGCCAGAGTCCTTTCTGTGAAACAAAGCAGCCTTGATACCTTCATGACAGAGGCTGGGCTGGAAACACTAAACTATTTCTCAAGGATCTGAGATTTCCTTTTTTCAGGACAGCATCTACTGATTTAATGGAGTTAAAGGAAGACTAAACAACATTTTGCCTGAAAAGATTTGAAACTTGTTTGGAAAAAACTATTGCTACACATTACATCTCTGGGTATGTTATATAGCAGAAAAAAACATGACTACACATTACCTCCTTAGGTATGTTATATAGCCTTGATTAATCAGTGTCCTTGTTCACAGGGAAATTTTTGTCCCAAATTTGTGGAAAAATTCACAGTTTTTTAGGCTGGCAATTTGGAATTTATTGTAAACCCTATGTTGAATTTTCTTTGGTCAGCTTGTTTTTTATTCATATGTGCTCAGCACTGCCTAACCTTGTGATCTCAGTATAATAATCTCACTGAAGGGCTACATTTCTCTAAAGACAACTATGTAGTCTCCTCATGCTAAGGATTTTAAGGCTTTTTTTTTAAAACAGAGGATTTTAATTCACAGCATTTTTAATCCACACTATGTTTAATTTCAATATCCCATTGTAGGCATTTTCATATCTTGGTAAGTCTTGTAACAGGAAAGCATAAGTCAGTGTTGTGACTGTGGCTTCCTATACTGTGAAGAATTCCAGTGTCTTTTTATCTGCTTATAAGAATCTCAGATGTGTATTTTGGTCTGGCAAGGAAAGATACCAAAATCTCTCAAAGACTGAAAGTCAAACAGGAAAATCTGACAGAAAATCCCAATGTTACCCCAAGTTAAAAATTACAAGAAAACTCAAATAATGAATTTGGGAGAGAAAATATAATTTTAATTTTGAATGAAAACAACTATTAATTAATATGCTTCTCATATACTGATGGTAAATATGATGCAAAGTAAGGGTAATAAAGGGTAGGCCATAAATCTATGAGAATCCTTTTGTACTATCCAGATTTCAAATCCCCTGGTATGCTTTAAATTGTGATTTGGACCAGGTGGTCACATGCACACCATGCCCTTGATATTCTTCAGCTTGAAAATCCTACTTACAGAACTTCCTAGATGAGCTTTACATTTCCAGAAAAAATATATCTAGATCAGGACAAGAGAACAGGAAAAGTTAAATGGCTTTGTGGGGATTTTTCTTGGTAGAAAAGATTACCATCTCAGAGACAGTACATCAGCTCTTTAGGTAAGATGGTGAATGCAAGAACAGATTTTGATCAATATCAGTTCTATACTAGCTAGCAAAAATGTAGTGTTGCAGTTTCTGTTCAATGGGGCTTTGGAATTCAACACTTGGAAGGTGGGAAATGAAAGTTAACTCCTTGCTCACTGCAGTCCTGTGTTTGCCTTTTCACTTCTCCAGCACAGCCTTCCCCTGGTGCTCAGGAGGACGTGGAGCAGCAGACATCACACAAGCCTGACTCTCTCTGAAGCACAGAAACATCAGTTCTTCTAAAATATTCACTTTCACACAGAGAATAAGCTGAGAAGGCAGTGGCATAGAAATATTGTGCTACAGCTTCCTAGCAATGGGCCAGCAAGGAATATGGAAGGGACTTCCCAACTTAAAGGTCACCAGCTATAAAGAACCCCACAACAGGGTGCAAATCCTCTCCCACTGCACCTCAGCCAACACTTAATAGCTAACTTTACCAAGATGACACAAAACTGCTCTTCTGGAACTTTCTTTTCCTTCAGTATCTTTTTATCATCAAAAAGGACAGAGTGAAGTGACAGAACAAAACTCCTTCTCTGTCATCATATTACTTTAGGTAAAGCAAACAGCAAACTGGGTGATACAGTGAAGTAAACCATCACCTCTCCACAATGAGCTCAGAGAAATGAGGCTGTGTCTGGGAAGAGTGAAACACTTTGTAAGGCACCTTTAGCTTAAAAAAGCTTCACAGGAGAAAAACATCAGAGTTCAGCAGGTTTGTAGAACTGGGACAGTGTTTATGACTACAGAGATGCTACTGCTTGTAACTTCTTGCCCTTGCATTCAGTTTCCACACTATGGCCAGCACTGCCTTCAGGACAGAACTGAATTACATCCTTGACTGATTAAGAGCCCACAAACCAAGTCAAAAGGCACTGGCAGGCTGCACTCTCGCCTTGAAAAAGGATGAGATAAACAAATCTAAAATTAAAAGGAAAGGAGGGAGAGGTCCAATGTAACAGACAGGTAGTCAAATGAGATGTGACACGTCATCCCTAGAGGAAGGGAAACTGGCAGCTTGGCTGGATTTTCCTCATGACAACCCCAGGATATATGACTTTCTTGGCAGAGAATAGAACGAGGTCCTTTACTTGTCTGTATCACTGCAACTCAATTTAATTAGCAGCCTGCTAAAGAGCTAAATTTCCTAATTAATAGTGATTCAAGGAAGCCAACAGAACAACAGAAGCGAATTTGCAGTGTTCTTCCAGAAATAGCTGAGTAATCCACTTTGGGGATCATTTTAATGTACATTTCCAATGAACATTTCTGGCTTCTAAAGTTTCCAAAAAGATGGGAGGCAGTAAGGAAAATATTTGGTATTCATTTCTGCCTGCTGACCAACCTGCTCTTCAGGTTTGCCAACCTGCTATCGGATTAGGCATCTTATTTGCACAAAATGTTCATGTCTGTTACAGATGAACTACTAAATTGTTCCCTGTGGACATCTTGGATACCACCACCTAAGGGAAGAGGAAATAAGGTTGATTCACAAATGTTTCATTGTGGAAAGCAGTATTTCCCCACCAGCTATTGCCCTGATATGCTCTGTGGGACAGTATCCTGCTCCTGCTGAAACCAACAGGTTTTGGATGGATCTGTAATTCAGGAATCAAAGGCATGCCTGTACCAAACCACTAAACCAAGGCCTAACTTGATCATGCAGCATAAAGAGCCTTCATTAGCTGAAAGAATGCAATCTGGCCCAGGGCCAGACCATATCTAGGCTCCCTTTCCAGATGAGGAATTCCAGAGTGAGGTAGCTGTGACATATTAAAAGAACAAAGCCTGAATTTAGCTGTCTGGCACGGGGCTTGTCTTCACATTATGAGTTGGCTCTTTACTAACTACTAATATCTCAAAAGCAAGCTTGCTCTCAATTTAGTTTTTAAAAAAGTTTACACTGTCCAAATCTTCATAGTTGTTTTCATTAGGCAAGACTTTATATTTTCTTACAGAGTTTGACACGTTTCTTGTTCTAATGCATTTTTTCTTTTTTTTCCTTCTTCTTTCTATTTTAAGATAACAGGTGCTCAAGTTGAGCTGAAAGGCTGTTAACAAGTTTTCAGATTTATGTCAGGAGACTTGTTAGCTCCCTAAAGCAAACCAATCAGCACAGAGGTATTCTGGAACAGAAGAGGGGTACTTCTATCCCCCAGCCCATGAGCTGTGTACAGTCTTGCAAAGAGACCCTGGATTCTGCACTGCTGGAGTGACCCTGAAATGTGCCGTGAATCCAGCATAGACACTGATGCAGAATTTGTAATTGCCAGTTACACACACATCACCTGGCAAAAGAGATCAACCTGCAATAGCATTTCAGTCTCATAAAGCAAATAATTTCTCTTATTACTGAAGCAGTCTGTTGCTGTGATGCAGGCAAAAGTGTGGGAAAGCAGCCACACAAATACTCACTCGGGATTGTTTCAATTCGTTTTTAACCTCTAAGACAGCCCAAAACCAATTTTTTGCCTTTAGGTGAGCACAGAAAATGACAGATTCATGGCCAAAGTGTGAAAATCAGCCAGTGAAGTTGAGCTATTTTTTAGTGCAAAGAAAGAAAGGCTCTGAAGTCAAACTGAATCTATCTTTTAGCCTGTATAGACAACAGAACATTTTCCATTCCCACCATCAGTCTTATTAACATGCTGCAGTGGGTTAGACACCACTTTCAAAAAAGTGGATTTGTTTGAAGTAGAGCAGAGACATCATTGCCAACAGCGTCACAGCAGCCATTTGCACAAGTATGACTTCTCTGTGCTAACAGCATTGTAAAATGGAAAAGCTGCTCTTTTCCAGAGAATCAAAACACAAAGCCAGCCTAGTTCAAAAGTCTCCTTCTGAGCAGCTCCCCTCAGACTTCCCTTTTCTGCAGTACTAATTAGCATGCTCAGCCTGAAAGTCTGTCCCAGAGGAAGCTCATATTCCACAAATTCCCTTTTGCATCTGACAAGCAAACAAGGGATGTGCAGTCAGCTTCTGGAACTGTGTTTTCAGTGAGTGTGCAGGAAAAAACCCTCGATGTACCAGCTCAGGCCCGTTGTGCTGCAGATGGAGAAAAGGATACCCAGGCACACACAGCCACACTGTCCCAAAAGCAGCACTAAACCTGCCTGCTCAGCACCCAGCCTCCAACTGAATCGCTCATTCCACTCCTGACAACTGTGAGCAGAAGTGCTTCCACCACTGCAAGGGCCTTGCTGAAAGATGGACACCAGACCCAAGCTTGGTTTTGCAGAATAAGCCCTCTGGAAAACTTTAGTGCTGCTTCCATAGTCACTGCGAAATCCAGAACCCACAGCTCACAAATATCTGGGCAGACTTGAAAGTTATTCCCTAGTAATTTCTCTTCCAAGAAAAAACAATGATTTTAGTCTCAGTGTTTCCAAGAACTCTGTTTCAGCTGAAAGTCAGCACTGCTTTGACCAGCCTGTAACAACCACCCAAAATCTCACTGTTCTGTGAGACCCTTCTCCCTATTTTATTTACCACTCACAACCATCTATGCATCAAACTCTCTTTTTTCCTTCTAAGAGAGAAGTTGGCAAGGAAGGACATAGTCCTTGCTTTACCAGAGCCTATGATATTAATGGATTTTTGTTCAAGACTTGGTGATGAAGCAGACTGTCTGGGAAACTGGTTCAAATTATTCCAACTCAAAATCACTTCAGTGACTAACAGCCTAATCAATTTAACTCAATCTGTGGTGAGAAGCCCATGTTACTTACAAGTTAAAAAAAGTAAGAGTGCTTGTAACTAAGAGATGGGAGCTATGAGACTCACACATCATGTAAATTGATTTTTGATAAGTTACAGTCACCAATTCCATTTAGCAGAAAGCCTCCAAGTCACCAAGGCAGAATCAAACCACCACAAAACTATTCAAACACTCCGTGCTTGTTTTTTTTTAAAGGCAGGATACAAGTTTCTATTTAAGACAATAAAACCCTTCAGCTGCCTTTAGCACTGGATTTCCTAGTCTGTGTTGTCTTTTTGCCCAAAAGCAAAAGCATCATGCAAAAGATGTCCCTGCATCTTCCTAGACTGTGTTCTGTGGAACAGAGCTGTCATCTCTGCATTTTACAACACTTGGCAGCAAACCCACATTCCTTGTGCATCACAGACTTCCCCTGAGGCCATCAAGTGTGCTGGGTATGGACAGCACAGGGTTAGGGATTCCAGTTATAAACCCCAATCTCCTCACACTTTGTGTGCCTGAGAGCTGCAGATCCCATGACAGGCAGGTACAGGATAGATCTCTTCTGCACACCTGCAGCACCAGGGGACCCTCACTGTTTCAGCAAGACTTTTGACCCATTTTTTTTTTCTCTGTGAAATCATGACCTACATTCCATGTGTAATTTACAGAGTAACAAAAATGCCTCAAATCCTCTCTATAAATCTGATTGTGTGCCTTGCAGAGCTACCTCATCTGGTGAGTCCCAAGGAAAACATGCTGAGCAGCACCATGAGTTTGGGCTGTACTCACTGACCAGTTCAGGAGGCACAGACAGTGCCTGGGTTTGCACACACAGTGGTGAGTTTGATTTCTAAAGCACTTCTCTCAAGAAACTCAGCAAGAACCACCAGTACCAGTCACCCAGCAGAGGATGAAAACATTCTGGCTACAGAACAACACTGCAGATTGAAACTGTCAAAGGTAAGAGCCAAAGCATACATTCCAAGAAAAAAATAAAAATAAATGGCTCAAGAGGTAAATTACTATCTCATGGAAAATGCTGTGTAATAAAGGGTTGCTCACCAGATTAAAGATTGGTACTAAGCAACGACTGATGAGGCAATGTATTTTTCTTTGGCACATCTGAAATATGCCAATATCAGGAACTGGTCTTGACAAATGGACTCAAACATGATCAAATAATTGGCTTTCTGGAGGGAAAAGAAGAACAAGGCAAAAAACCAAAACATTTATTGAATGTTCAGAAGATAAGAAATGGTCTCAAACACCATATGCTTGTTCTCTTTGCTTCTCTGTTTCTGTGACCTCTTTCACCAAAAGATCAAGGCCAGGGGAAACACAGACAGGATGGGGGACATGACACCAGTAGTAGAAGAGTGATCACAGCATAGTTCTATACTCTTCTCTCTCGTTATTTAAAGAGAGCAGGTATGATTCTTGAAAGCTTGAGGAATTAGTGCACTTTAAAATGGCTGGTTGCTTGCTTTCTGAGACACATTCTAGTATATTTACAGATGTTAAAATACAAATCCTGATTTCACCCCAGAATTCCAGTAGAATTGCCATAAATCTGATTATATTTTGTTTAGACTATATTTGCCAACACTGTTTCTTGCTCTCTGCAAGTTTCCCAGGATATAAGAACAGATTTTGATAGTTTTGGACAATAAACATGTATAGAGCATGATCCAGAGGTTAGTTTGAAATGCACTCTCTTACTCTCAGGTTCCCTAGATAACTTCTTCCCAGCACTAATCCATAAATAGCAAGTGATTTCTAGGTGGCTGGAGAATGAAAGGGACAAAGAACTGTGGGAATTTCTGATAGGACTTGTCTCTGGCTAGTAGACAGTGGAAGAAGCTGAGAAGCCAAAAAGAGGTCAGTTAAAAAAAGAGGTACTCCTCACTCCATTATGCAAACTGAATTTATTCATGTAGAAAAATTCTCAGAAAAAAAACCACATTCCTATCATGGCTGCTGTTACTCTGAACTGTGACCACTGGGAATATCATTCTGCTTCACAATAAAACCATGAATACTTGGTGCCACTGAATCATATGTTTTTCAGCAAATGCTCACTCAGACTACACAATACTTCACTTTTTCTTTCTCTCCTCTCTCAAAAGGATGGTCATGCCCACCTCTTTCATCAGAGAGGCTTTTCTTTCTCTTTCAGAAATCAAAACCAAAATACTTAAAAATGAAAGAGGGTGAATCTGGATGAAAAGATAAAAGACAAGACCGGAAACAAAGCCAACAAGCTGCTGCTGAGCCATAGACACAGGGAATTCACACAGAACACAAAGAAGTGAAATGAGTTAGTTCATGTTCCTGCTGTGATCACTTCAATTCAAGGTTAGTGGGAGCATGTCCCCACACAGCACCTTCAGCTCCAAAGGGAAGTGAGCACTTGAGAAACATTCATATGCTGCCAAATCCTTTAAAGTGCTCATCATCTATCTCGAGAGCAGGTGGAGCAAAAGCAGAGCCATCAGAGCTGTCTACAGGAGCTTGAAGCTCTTTAGTCCTATTTAGGAAGGAATCTCTTGGGAAGAATTGAAAAACGTCCTCTGGGGTCTGACAAGAAGAACCCCCATTTGTGTTTATCTTGATGGGGACACTTGTTCCTCAGGGTAGGGCTGACAGTGAGCAGGCTCCACAGAAATGGCTAAATAAAGTTTCCTTATCCACCTAAAAACTGACCCAACTGGCTGTTCCATAATTGGTATCAGACTGACTGTGACCCTGCAGCAGTCACAGGGAACACAAACACCTGCTCTTGCTCTGCCTCTAAGAGCTGCATCCTTGTAGCCCTTTCAATGACAAAGCTCTGATATTTTTTAATTAGAAGATGATATTCTCCTGAATTTTACAGACCTAAGGCTGTCATGGGATGGTGATATGTTGCAGATTAATTCATATTACACATGAAGAAATCTACTGATTTCTTTTTTCAGCAGATGATCCCATTCCAAACCTTCATTGCCACCTCAAACATTGGAAGTATCTTTGTTTAATCGTGTTTTGAAACTCTGCTGTAAAACCACAGTTACAAGCACCAAATTCTCCTAATCTTTATTCAGGTCAGGTTACTGTTAATTTTGGTCAGTGGTAACATTATAATGCCCAGATATATCAATTATACTCTGTAGCTGTAAAACAAAATGAACTGATATAGTGTTTTAACCTAAAATCGAGTGCAGTGCTTTCTTCTTCCAGTTAGCCAACCTTGTCAGGAATAAAAACTTGGTGATCACTGACCCAAGGCAGATAAAAACTGTCCTTTATCCTGAAACAGGGCACTGAGAGGTGTTTCAGGCTCGGGGGTAAAATACAAACAGGAGAATCTTGTCTTTTTATTTAAAGGCATTTGAGTTAAGAACCAAAGTAACCTTAAGCTTACTGTGGTGATGTGTTCTGCACAAGCAGAATCTAACTGCACATTTCTCTGCTCCCAGAGAGGTTGACCAGAGCCAAGAACAGATGGGAGCAGGACAGAACTTGGAACAATTTTTGTGCAATCCAAGCAAACCTACCAAATAACCAAAACCAAAAATGCAGAAGTAGTTTACACAGCTTGTCCAATTTCTAAATTTAAAGTAACTCCCTCTGTGATGTACAAACTTGGTCCAGAACTTCCCATGTTCTTGTGCCCTTAACTCCTCTTAGGTCACAGTACAATAACATGTAACAAAAAATGAAGTGTTTTCATAGCGAACAGTTTCTTAAAAAAAGTGGGGAAAACAGAAGTGGTATTTGTCACTTTGGGCCACATGGACTTTCTATGCAGTAATTAAATTTCCTCAAAGTAAGAGCCTTTTATTTATATTACACTTCCTGAAATGTCTGAACAATGCACTTGGTCTGTAGTATTTGTTCAAAAATATTCATTTAATTCAGGTTTGAGTTAGCTGATTAATTTTTACTTCATTATAGTTATTTATTCCTAATTATGTTTTGCATAAGGATTCCCATGCTCCCTATTTTTCAGATCAAGTAGTAAATTAGCTTGCCAGGTGCCAAATGTTTAACTCTGTTTTCTGCAACTGTTGCACCCAGAGTTTTGGGGTTCTGTCTAACATGACATCTGGACAAAAGAGCTGAGTTGCTCCCTTCTGCTACTGAAAACTGGCATGATAAGATATCTCACAGGGCTTCCTCCTTCCATAAATTATACCTCTCTCTAGCTCAACACTCTGGATTTTTTTTCATTGTTAATAAAACCAAATTCCGTAGCTGAACTCAGTATGGCTGAACTCAGAACATAAATTAGTCACAGAAAATGAGCAAACTGAGCAAGTACATCTTTGTTTCTGAAGTAAACATTAATAAAATAGAAAAAGCTGTCACACAGGCTTAGGAGACTAATACTTGCAGCTCCTTTCATCTCTGCTCTGGGCTCTGGAATTACAGCCCTCTTCTGCATTCCATATTAGGCATCAAGCTAAGATTTTAGAGATGCTCTAAATTCACTTCCTCAGGTAAGAGTCATTATCATTAAACATTCCTATTTCCCTGAAAGCAGAACTGCACAGAATTATTCAAGAGTTCAGCTGGCATCTATAAAAAGAGACACCAAAGATTGTTGTTCTTGCTTAGACAAAAAATCCCATTTGCAACTGAAGTTCTGATGCCCATTTGATTGGCCAAGTGCCCTTTGCAGTCCTCATGTCTGTCTGTCTGTCTGTCTCCCCTCCCAGGCCACCCATGGTCTCAACCAAAGCAAGAGCTTGAACACAACCAAGTGCTGATGTCTGATGTGTTGAGCACTCACAGGAGGCAAGGATGGAATGGATTTCGCCCCCAAGGTGGGCTCCCCTCAGCACACAGCCCCACTGCTGCCCCTGGCAGGTGCCACAGCAGAGGTTACACAGCCACACGTGGTGCTACATCTCCCACCAACCAAGGTGACACAACACAACCAGGACAGGACCTCCTCCTCCCAGCACAGACAGAACCTAACACAGAGATCCACCACCCTATCAAGGGCACCAAAATTCTTTTAGTCTCCAGATTGCTGGAACCTGTGGAAGACAATGCATGGAAAATAACAGCATTCAATCTCTTTCAGTGTTAATGAGCAAGACCTCAGCCTTAGCATGCACAGTAACTAATGCTGCCAAACCACAGATGAAAACATTGAGGTAAACAGGGATTAGGGCCCACATTCATCCAACTTCATTCTACCTAAAGCTCCTAAGCTTATCTAGCTCAAGGCCTTCACTAGTGGCCAGCTGCCAGGAAACACCAGAGGATTTTCCATGGCAAGTGGTAGTCTTTGTGATCTAGCTAAAGTGCACCTAAGACATCCATCCACTGGCTCATGATCCCAGGGACTGAACTACATCCTTTTTCTGGCAACATGGAAAGCTAATGAGCAGCTAATTCCGTAATTTGTAAGGGATAATTTACAATTTTGAAGCAATTACACATTAAAAGTCTTACCTTTTCAGACAAAAAAAAAATTCCCAAAACCAAACCCCATATTTTTCACTATCTCACAGTCTCTGTTGCTGAGAGAATGCACAAAATGCAGAAGTCCAGCAAAGAAATATGAGACAAATGGGCAGAATTGAATTCCCAGTGCATCAATCTCCTGTTATCACTAATAAACCTCCAATTATTCAACCCATAAGTGCATGCTTTGTTTTAGACATGAGATACAGTTTTTGTCTGACATCAGAAAATAGCATCAATATAAATGAAGCACAGGCCCCCTCAGGAACTCACAGCTTTGTGTGCTGCCTCCTGCATTTATTGCCTGGTCAGCTGTGAAAGGAGTACCCACCACTCCCTGAATTCCTTTCTGCATGAGCACTGCCAGAAGTGAAATGCCTCTGCCTGCAAGGCTGTAGGAGGGACTGAGGCAGCTTTGCCAGCCTGACAGTGAACGTGTCCCTCATGAGGGGCACAGGATGGAGACACATCTCCAGTGATGGAGAGACATTCCCATCCCAGTCACAAAACCCTCCTGCCTCTCTTGGTTTGTCCTCACTTGACCCAGTCTCACAAGCAGCAGCTGTCACACAGCAGAGGTAAGATTATTTTAAGTCATAAATTGGCATTAACTGCAAAAATACTGATTGACTATGAAATCTATGTATTACAGAATTCTTCACTGGAAGCAGGTCAAGCTGTGCTACAGGTATAGCCTAGCTAACATTGCAGAGTTTCCTCCCTAGTGGAAAAGTGCTCCACTGGAAATTTTCTTCTGCATGTTTGCCTCTTCTTTATACATTCCAATTAGGAGCTCCCTCTACCCCTGACCAATTAGCTCATGCCTATTTGCATTAAAATAACACTGAGAAGCTGCCCACTGTAAACCACTGGTATTTCCTGTTGATGCCACAGAAAATCTTCATTTCTGTGCACTGAAATGCAGCTAATTTATTTTCCTGATACTTCACACTAAGTATTTGCTCACAGAGCAAGTCACCAATTTCAAATGTTTTTCCTTGAAAGCCATGAGATCCATAGGAGATCCATACATCAAACAGCTAAATTTGGTTTACTTCCTGTGGTTTTAAGTCTAAATAAAGGCAAAGACATTAAAATTAGATTCCAAGTGGAATATTAAAGATAGCATGAATAGTTTTATGGAAAGTAACAGTGCACATAGAAGAAAGTAAGTGCAGATAAAAGACACTCCCACCTTATGTTGTGTGTATCACAACTGCTGCTTATCAACAACTGTATTCAGCAACTGAAGGAGGAAAACTGATTTAATCAGTCATAAGAAGAGCTAATTACACAATCCCCTCCCAGAGCATGAGGCTCTCAGAATGCAACTGAGACACCTGATGTGAAAATCACTCTTTTAGATAGTTTTAAGAGTTGAGCAGAGCAAGGTCTAGTGAGTCAGAGCTAACTTTGCAGGCAAATT
The DNA here is from genome assembly GCA_013400855.1 of Buphagus erythrorhynchus. NCBI lineage: Eukaryota > Metazoa > Chordata > Aves > Passeriformes > Sturnidae > Buphagus > Buphagus erythrorhynchus. The sequence continues at coordinate 114,187 of VZTT01034304.1, read as the reverse complement.
AGCTTTTAATTTTCAATGTCACTTTGTATTATGCAACTGGCTTGGAAACTTTCTTTTTCCTTGAGATAACATCTTCTCACCTGCATACTGTTCTTTCCTGCAGGAGGTGATTTCAGTTCATGGCAATACAAGCAGAATAAGACCCACTGGAATACCTACATTTTAATTCCAGGCACACTTCTAAGGTTTCTCTTTGGAAAAGCAGAAGCTAATTGGAGTCAAATAGGAACAAGTTACTCTGAAAGCTGTAAAACACAAGGATTGGATCCACTGTGCTGACAAACGTCTGATCTCCACCCAGCAAACCTCAGTTCTACCTTACTCACAGTTTGGCTAAACCTGAATCGAGCAGAGACCAGTGGCAGAGTTTTGAGAGGTGACCCAAGTCCAAGTCCTGCAGCCAAGCCATAGGTTTATTATAGGATGAGCTATACAGAGTTTAAGGTGCCTCCAACAGAGGTGGAGGTTTCTGGAGAACAAAGGGAGTACATCTCTATGTCAAAAGCTTTCATGAGTCCAGTAAAATTCAAGGATTTTTTTCCCACATACCTTAAAAATCAAATCAAAATGACAGGTTGTATTAGGAGCACATGAAATGGTGCTTCAAAATAGGAAAGCAATAGTAGAGAAAGTTTGGGAGGGAACAGAGCTGATTGAAGCTGGTGATGTATGGGTGGCAGGATGAAGAATTGTGTTCAAGAAGCTGGGTTCTGCAAATCCATTCACTGGAGAGTGGCTGTGCAAGCAGCAAAGGTAGGAGCTCAAGTGAAGGAGTAGACTTTGGATAGTGCAGGGGAGAACATGACACTGACAAGGATCCAGGACACATTACTCTTACACACCCAGAAAACCCTCCTGAAAACATCAACACCTTCAGCATTTGCTACCCTCATCTCTACATGGAACTTCTCAATCAGAAATACCAACCAAACACCAAATCCCATTCTTCCACTCATGTCACAAGCTGTGGGCACTGCAGAATGTCAATTTATTGCTCAGACACCAGGGGACAGGGAGGTCACACCAAAACAAGACAGTAAAACGTTTGCCTGTTTTAACCAGAGCTAATTGCTTCTGCAAATCTGATTACAAAGCTTTATATTGCTCCTCATGACCAGGCTGCCCAACCCTGAAATTCTGGCTGCTGGAAATGTTTCTGCACAACTCAGGATGCCCACCATAGCTGCAGCCATCAAACTCCTGCCAGCTGGACACACCAGGTACCAGGGAGAATGCACTGTGTGGAACTGGGGAGCTGCAATGTGGAACTCAGCTGGTTTTGCCTGGACAAAGGAGCCTGTGTGTCAAACACCTCATGCTAAATAACAGAGTTGGACTTCCTGAATTAGCCAAGTTGGCATCCTACAATAGGGATGATAACATTTTTGCATTTGGCATTTTCTGCTTCTGCACCACATCAAATTTTCCACCATGGTGTCAGGAGAGATTTCTCTCTGCTTCCACTGGAAGAAGCCAGATAAGGACAGCAGTTCTATACCTTTGCTTTCCTCATAAAAAGGTTAGCTTGCCAACTGCCTTCATTTTTTAACCAAAGGCAATGTACAGCTCAACAGAATATATATCAAAGTTTCCAGTGATTACTTCACCTTTTCTGCTGTGCTGTCACTTGACATTTGCCTCAGAGGTGGTCCCAATCAAAAAAGAACATTTTTGTTTTATCTATATTGCCACTGTGAGATAGAAAAAGTTCACCAGAGAGATGATCTGAAAGCAACCAACACTTCTTCCCTGGTTTAAGTTCCTTGATCTAGAAAGATCACTTCAGGTTATGGTTATTTGGAAAAGCCCCTTTGCTCCAAGAAAATGTGTATAAAAATGGCTTTTAAAGGAAAGTATTTCTTCTTAAGTTCTTCCTCAATTTCTCACATGAAAAAATGCCTGGGAACTTGTTCTAATTATACTCCATATTTTGTTTATTCCATTATTCAACCATAGCCACACCCTGTAGACAAAAGCCATCCAAGGCTTTCACCCACTGTGCCCAGAGCAGCAATACAGATATGCCATCACTCTTCAAGAGAACTCCCTTCCTGGGAAGGAGAAGAAATTAGGATGCACTTAATCTAATAAATGGTATCTAATAATAAATCATGTAATCTAACAATAATTAGATAATGGCATCTAATAATAAATCTTGACCATCTTTCTTTGCACTTGTCAATATTAAAGGCCAAGTTTACAGAATATTTTTCAGTATTTGGCTTTATCAGAGATAAAAAGTAAGTTACCAGTTGCTGTTGCTTCTGCTTTGAACACCAGCAATAATACAGGTTCTGTAATTCTAATCTGCCAGTATTTACAGGGTGACCAGTTCTGTAACCAGGCCACAGAACCCTGAAGGGAGCAGCAGCTTTCTCAGGCAGAACAGCTGGCACAAATATAAGCAGATAAAATATTAAGATGATGTTCTTAACATTGCAAATTTCTACACAAAAATAAAATCCTTCCCATCTGGTTCCCTTTTTACATATATAAAATAAAAGCACCAGGAAACAGACATTTTCATCAAACCTTAAAAAAAGAAAATCAACCTTTTTTGTTTTGCTTAACTATATTTTAAAAATTCAAATATGCAATGGACAATTAGAAAGCTTGGAAAGCACTTGGGAAGCACATTACAAGTATATTTATGACCCTTACATGTATTGCTCATACACAAGAGTACCTGGGAAGTTGATAAACAAATAAACATTCCTGAAATCTCAGAAGATGAAATCCATCAGAACTCCTGAAAGCAGTGGATTCTGGGCAGGTCCTGCCCTGCCTTCCTGCAAGGGGACCTGGAGTGCATGGCTCAGCTGTGGTGCAGGGACAGGAGCTCCCTTTTCTTGCATCCTGTCCAATCTGTCCAGGCCATTGTGAGAAGTGGAGCTTTTTCCCAACACAACCAGAAAATTCCTGCCTTATCTGCAGTCAGACTGGGGTGATCTTTGGATCATGCTGGATACACAGACTGCACTAGAAACAGCATAGCTTTTACTAAGCATGTAACAGCCTCCATGTGCACGTTTACCAGAGAAGTAAAACCCACCAAATGTCTGATGAAATGCATTGGAATAATCTCCCACCACGTTCAAGATGCACAGGAGGGGGGAGGAACTCCTCCCACAGATCCAGGCACTAAAGGAAAGAACCCTGCAGAGCTCAGTTCTGAGATGCAAGATGCAGCTTCCCTCGCTGCTCTGAAGTTCCTTATCTTCTGACTCTTTTTGGCATGAAGCTGAGAAGCTCCCTGTAGCAACAGGCTGTGAAAACACTGATCTGAGACAAACAGATCCAACATTCTTTCTTCTATTCCTTCCCCTTCTCAAGGCAGAGGACCTATCTTGGGAAAAATGCGGGGTGGCCTGGCAGCAGCAGAAAGGACACTAGGAGTGAAATCTGCCAATATTATTCACTTCTTCTCTCTAAGTTCATCTTCTTTAACTCTTCAAATACTCCTCTTTTCCCTTTGGTCAGTGGGAAACATCTGGCTTCAGTCCCTGAGATTTCCAGCTACAATGTTCAAATGGATAAGTCTTCTTTCCTACCATTTTCAAAATAGCAGGCACACATAAGATCTCCCACAGAAATAGAGGGTAAAAGAAATACAGGGTAAAAAAGACTGGGCAGAGATGTTACTGCTCTGCACTGGTGCTAATCAGTAGCACACAGCTGTATAGCAGGCAGCTATTGTAGCAGGGGGATCCTATCTTTTGTGATGTTCAGTAATGCTCTGTGTCCAAGCATTGGGTATTGTCCCACACAATTCTTTCAATATTAGCTCAAAACAACCCATTCAACAGCTCTGTGCCTTCCAATTGGAGCAAAGAAGCTGAAGAACAAATATTATGTGAGGCTGAGTGCTGAGAAGAGGCCTCTTCCTTTCTCACCCATCGTCCTTCTGATCCTTCAGTACAGAACAAAGCTGCTCTGCTGTGGATGTGTCAATACAACCATTTCCATGACAACAGCCTAGGATGTGCCAAATATAGACATTTGACTTCAACACACAGAGAAGGAAGAGACACATGACTAGAGGGTGTTCTGCTGCACTGCATTTAAACCCAATTCATTCCTGATGGCTGTGGGCAAACACTCAGAGAAGAATTAATGGGGGCCTTTGGGATAGCAGTGCTCTCTCAATCTCATTTCTGCCCCCGTGCTCTCTCCTGCTGCAGAAGGCAGGGAACCAGCTGCCTAGCTTCACCCTGAGTTCTCCCACACAGAGCCACACAGCTGAGCTGTTCTTCATCATTAACTGCTGATGAGGAAAGGTTTAAATTTGGTTTCCCGCCCTTGTCTTTAAAGAGATGAGGTTCATATGTTCATTTTATTTCACCAGCCTTGCTTTAAAAATAAAAGACTGCCATAAACAAAGAAACACAACTTCTTAAGTCACTTCAGAAGTATTCACCAGCCTTTTTCTTCTGCTAGCCAGGTGAGGTTCACACAGCAGGAAGGACTTCTGTAGAGCACTGCAAGCAGCTTCATTCACTGTAGAAACCCCATCATAGTGCAGAACATGACCTGAGGTCCTTCTGTCAGCTGCTGCCTTACCATAAAATCATCACAGAATGGGTTGGGATGGAAAGAACCTTAAAAAGCTCCCCTAACTCCAACCTCCTGCCATAGTCAGGGATGCCACCAGTTAGGTCAGGCTGCCCAGGACCCCATCCAGCCTGGCCTGGAGCACACTCTGTGTTATAAGACAAAAAACAAGCACCTTGCTCTTCTTGCTGCACTGCAACATCATTCCAGCACAGTGGTGATCTAGAACTACACAGTGTGTGAACTGCCCAGGATTTTAACATCAATCCATTCGAAACAGTGAATTAGTGAAAGACCCACTAAAACACTTCCAGCACAGGGCTCTGAGATCCTGAATCAGAGCTATGTAGGGAGCAGGAAATTCCAACCTGCAGCAGAGTTCAAACTCTTTCTGTGGCCCTTGTAAGGTACTTGAAGCAATGTTTTGGTCTATGGCCCAGCTCTGTTTGCCTTTTGATTATCTTACAGACAGCACTTAGCAACCCACACAACCTCCTGTATTTAGGTTTTATAGGAGAGGAAAACAGAGCAGGAATGTAGGTAATGTGCCTGCCTGCCACGGAGAGCACACAGTGACTGCCAAAACCCCTTTCCTCACAGCATTCCTATCTACTTCCAGAGTCTGTGTTAAGGAACTCCCAAAGTCTTGCTACCTCAGGTGCTTTGTCAAGAAGAAAGTAGCTGAGATCAGTGTTCCCAGGAGAAAGCCCTGTTTTAATGGCAATGCTTTAAATTGTCCAAGAAAATTGTTAGATCTAAGCCCTTTGACAACAGGCTGAGCAACAAGAAAATATATCCACAACCAAGGGATGTTGTGTTTAAATGTGGTTATCCAGGGAGTTTATTCACAAGGGCTCATTCTAACAAGCATACTGGCCTCTCACACAGACTCCTGGCATTAATAACAAGAGTATTGCAGCACAAAACTGTAGGCTGTTGTGCCCAATATGGCAGGTCCCTTCTGTGCTATGACTTGTTACTTGTGGAGTGTTATAAATAGAGGGACTGAACGAGTCTGTACACAGTGCAGAAACCACATGCAAGGCTGGATGAAAGAGCACACAGCCTCAGTACTTTCTAAGGATCCTTCAGACAAGGCTCCACCTCTGCATGAACTGTTTGTACAACCAGATCCCTCCCCCATGTGCACCAAAGTCTGGCCTGGCATATGCCTGAGGCCATGGTCCAGCTGGTACCTGACATGACTCTCAGGAAAACAAAAGCAGCACTGATCACATGCTCACACCCCACATCCCACTGGCATGCTTTGCAAGTGCAGAAACATGCAGCAAGAGGCCCCAAAATCATACCACAAACAAACAAAATATCCCACACCATGCAATTCACACCCTAAAAGACTTACATGCTGTTTCAGAGATTTAGGCACCAAACACTGTCTGTACAGACACGTGTCACCAATGAACCATCAGCTGCAATTGAGCATCTGACCTGTCTTGGCTTCCCAAAGCTTCCTGTCCAGCTATGTGCTCAGCTGATCAATAGGAAGCAACTTGTGAATCCTGCAATGACCCAACTGTCAGCAAACCCTGGCCCTCAGGATTAAGGCAGGAAAAATTTGCTTCTGCTTTGTGTTTTCAGGAAATTTAATTTCCCTACCTGCCTTGCCAAACAAAGCACTTGACAGATAAAGCTTCAGATGTCATACCAGATGATCAATAAGGTGATTAAGAGTCCAGAAAACACACCACATTAAACTCAGCCAGGACTCCATGCAAATGAGACTGCAGGGAACATATGGATGTTCTGGAGTGGGTCCAGCTAAAGGTCAGGTGTGTTTAAGGCAGTGGAGCACCTGATATACACAGAGAGGCTGAGAGAGCTTGGGAAGAGCCTAGGGAAGAGAAGGCTTAGGGAGACCTGAAAAATGTGTATATGTACCTCATGAGGGAGGTGTAGAAGACAAGCTCTGATTTGGTGGCCAGTAAAAGGATAAGAAGAAATAGGCATAAACCAAAGTACAATAAATTCAATTCAAATATAATTTTTTTCTTTTTTTTTTTTTTTACACTAAGGGCAGCCATAGCCTGAAAGAGGTTGCAGACAGCAACCTGGACATCATTCCTGGAGATACTCAAACCTGACTGCTCATGCAGGTGACCCTGGTTAGAGCATTGGAGTAGGACTAGACAGTCTCCAGGGGTGCCTAAAGCATTCTGAGATTCAGGCTGGCAGGAAGACTTGTTTAGAAGTCCTCAAGCAAAACTAGAAACTTCTGCAGCAGGTAAAATTTTCAGGACTATCTCACGGCAGAGGATTTTTCGGCTCTTCAGACTCTGTAAACTAGAGCATGATTAAAGAAAATCAGTGTCAATCATGCAATTCAGCTTCCTTGCAAAGCAGAGTGGTGCAGGGGGAAACTTCCATCCTCCCTGCTGCCTGATCAGAGCAGGGAAAGGATCAATGCTCCAGCCAGCACAGCATACCACACAAACCAAGGTGCCATTAAAAACATTTGCCACAAGGTTGGGAAATAAATGAAAGAAGTTACTCCTGCTCTAATCTGCTTCCAGTTTGCACCTAACCAAGACTCATCTTCCTCTGAGCACTCAGGAACTGCTGAACTGCCCCTTCTTTGCTTAGTATGATAAAGGAATTGGGTCACAGCCAGCTGTAAAGTTTTTGCACTGGTACCACTGCAAGTCAGTGAACACCTCAAGGGAAGTGAAAAGCAGAGGAATGGGTGCCTGGTCCTCTGACAAGTGGGCAAAATGGTTCTCCTCTTCCCTATATTTGCAAAAAAAATAATCCTCTACCCTATATTCCCAAAAACTCATCCTCTGTTTTTTCTTATTACAACTGGAAAAGTCTTTGCAATCAAGGTGCCTTTTTCAAAAAAGAAAACTGGAAGAAAGAAAGGTAGCACCTGAGAGGAAGACAGAATACCAGGTTGCAGGTCCCACCTTCATTCAGAAAAAAACCCATGGATTTGGCCAAGAGCCTTTCAGGACTTTGACACAGCAGTGCACACACTCATCTACATTTGTGATTTCAGAGACATCAAGAAGGATTCAGATGAGTCAAGACTAATGACCTGGCCATAATTAATTCAGTGTATTTTTAAATAATTCTGCTCAAGTGTCAGATCACAGGCTTGAAACACTATGACTTTTCTTTGTCTTACCCTTGGAAGTACTTTTTTTTTCCTTCTGAAAGCTAAGTTCTCCAGATCAGAGGAGTTATCTGGATTAGACAATCACAAGTGGCTGCCTAAAAGATGCATAAGCTGTCCTACATGGAGTTACTTTGGAGGTTTCCTCCAGTGGCTCAAAGATGATGGTGAAGTGGCATTTGGGGGCCAAGCAGAAGTCCCAGCTATGCAGTGTGTGCTCTCAAGAGAGCCAGAAAAAGCAGCATGAACACAGGTGACCATTATACCACCAACTGTGACTACAGATTCACAGAAGAAAACTTGACCCACCCACCAGAATTCAACCTATGCAGAGTACTGACAGTAAGATAGCATGAAATAGGACTGCCAGGCCCTAGATTTATGACAGCATAGAGATTGTGGTGAAGCTCAGAATTGGGACCAAAAATAGCCCAAATTAAATTATTTTGTGCTCTCCAAAGAGAAATGACAGATCCAATCAACAAGTCTCAGTACAGATGGGTTCTGCATATTTTTAATTTATTCAGGCTTTTAAGGCTGATAAGAATGCCACATTTTGAATTGATCCAAATCCACTGTTTTTGGGGTATTTGTAACGCTGTGTTTTCATAATAAACTCTCTTAAAAGGTTTGTTGTCAAAGCTTCTTTCAGGCATGCAGAGTAGGTTTTTGCCCTGAGCAGGATGTACCATCAGTGACCTCAAGCTGACACACAGCTCTGCTCAGGGACACTGAGAGAGTCAGCAGGAGCTGAGCCAACCCAGTGCTTCAAACAACAACAGCTCCAGCATCCAGACTGATATTCTCTTATCCAGGTCATTCTGTACTGTCAGAAACCCAGACAATTCCAGTGCAGCCACACAACAGAATGTGCCCAGGAGCCACAGGAGCAGTTTGCCTGGTGCAGGGCTGGGAACAGCCCAGTGCCTCACTCTGGGGTCCTGCACCTGCCTGCAGCACCCTGCTGTCACCTCCCAGCTGCAGACACGTCACAGCCAGGACCCAGCTCACATCTGAACACTGCATACATGTATTTTTCAGACAAACTCTGAACTGGCCACTTGAGCACACAGGGCTGCTGGCTCGTGTGATTCTCCAGAGCTGTGCTGTGCCCCAGACCAGGCAGTGTCACAGAGTGTGGTCACTCCCCTAAGAGCCAGGGAGGGGTCACAGCACAGCAGCAGCTCCAGCAGCCCTTGGGGTGCTCCTGTTCAGAAAATGAGACTGATTCCCACTGCACCTTCCTGCTACAGCTGAGCCTTTAGCTCCCAAACACCTCGGGTTGGGTTTGTTTAGGTTCAGTAATTATGTAGACAGCTTCTCCTCCTTTGAACTGGTATGTGCCTTGGCATTTGTAAAGACCCCTGCAAGCAGTAAGGTTAATGCCAGCTCCAAGAGCAGGGAGCCCTGGCCAGGAGGTGCCCAGAGCCTGCCTGGGCTCCTCCTTTGCCTCTCAGAACACTCCATGAGCTGCACTTTCGAAATGCCAAGTTTGTCTTCTCCCATGTACATCTGAGCAGTGATCTTGGTTCATAAAGAGCTGAGAGCTGGAAAGATTCCATGGGCCAAGGGAGAGCAGAGCAGCTTCATCCTACCCGTTCAAACCAATCATTTTGTGTTAACACTGAAGCTCCTAGTTCATTGCCTATTTTCTGCATTTTCAGGGACCCTTCAATTTGAAAAAAAAGAAGACCCTAATTCAAAACTACCTCATGGAAACTATTTCCACTAGCCAAAAGGGAAATTCTTGCAATTTCACTCCAAAGAAATAAAATCTCTGCCAGCTGTTTTGAAAATATCATTAGTCTTATCTTCCTTTATGCTCAACATGAAACATTCCAATGCTGTTATAATGTTGTTTTTTTATTATTTTAAAGAAAATAAAAATAAAATCAAAGTTCTGCATTTACCTCATGTTCCTGACACAAAAACTTCTTTTCCAAGTTGTTTTATGAATATTTACATGTAATTTACCTTCCAAAGCATATGGTACCATACACCTTAACAATACACTTGAAATAGATTTCAAATTATTATTTAGGCATTTATCAGATCCTTTAAGAAGGGTTCTGAAAGAAGCCTTATCCATTGGTAGACAAAAAAAAATTAGAGCCCACACCTAGAAATGTTTCTTTTGGAGGGAGAAACCTCACTGAGAAATGTTCTAAGCTTAACTAATGAATAACCTTGTGTGTGTGTATACGTATATATTTATATCTGTGCATGTGTATATATATACCTCAAATATGAGGTAAAAAGATAATTCTACACAGTAAGAACAAGGAGGATATTCAAAACAATTGTGTACTCAGCTGCCTTTAGCTCTTGATTTCCCTCCTATTCTAGGACCACTTGCCAGCCTTCATCCTGCTGGAGGCCACAGAATGCAGGAATCAGCTGCACGTGGGGTGATGCATTAGAGCATCCATAAGCACTCCCTGGGATACAGCACAACTTGGAAATGGCTCATTTACTCCAGCAAGGCTATTACTCTGTACTCCATAGCAAAAAGAAAAAAAATGTTTATTTGAGCTCCTCTGAGCCAACATCATAGTCCAGGGAATCTCTCACTCCTTGGTTAGCAGGGATTGAGAATAACAGCAGCAAAGCTCTCTACCTGTTTAGGCAAATACACCCCGAGGGATATTTGTAGTAAGAGCTGCCAACACTTGGATGTTCACACAACGTAATCCAAGACACTTAACCAGGTGCAAACCATGTTCCTATCAGCTCACACCCAGGCTACTGTCTCGCTTTCATGTGCAGACACACCACTCTTAGGAGCAGCTCTGTAGAATAGCACAGCCACTGAAGGCATTCAGTATCCAAGAAGACAGCTCATCTTCAGACTGTGGGCCTGCTCAGACCAATATCCTGTGCAGTCCAGCACACTCAGCTCATCCCTGGCACTTTTAAACAAATCACTGAACTAGTTAGTTGGTTTAACAAACATCAGGCCACAAAAGGATTTTGAGATGAGACAGGATTCTAATTAAATTAGGAGCTTCCACAGGTAATTACTGACACTCAGAAGAGGGCTATATTTCTCTAATCCTTCAGACACTTCTCATGATTCTGAAGAATTGGAGAACAAGACCTTAGTAGGGAATAAGCTTAGTTACAGACAAGCTTAGTAACTGAAAGGCTACATCCCAATGATGAAGGACAGGCAGGATTGTTCCCTGCATTGTTTAGCTTCACCAACTGCTAAGCTGCCATAGCACAGTTGCCTCATGTAGGCAGCAAGTACACACATTCTTTGTGACCACTGGGCATAGGCACTATATACCAGCACATGTCCCAATCTGTTTTTGCTGCTTTTTTTTACCTACATGAGCTAGACCCGGATAATGCAAATGACAAGCTACATTCAAGTTACTGCTGGCCTTTACATGTCTGCCTAATGGTAGAGAAGAAAGGAAGGGCCAGGTAAGCCTCGTGGTACCACCTCATTCCCCCCTTTCTTCACTCTCTTGGATCATGCTAGTTTCCTGCTGCAAAAGCTGTGATGCTGGCAGTATTGAAATCAGGTGGCTTAAAACTGTTTCGCTTCCATGCAGAAAAATAGCAGCAATTGAAGCTTGGGTATATCTCAGAGCAATGCTGGCCTGAAAGACTATTCTAAAGGTAAGTGAACCTTTGAGAAAATACAGCCTTGGGAGTTGTCATACTCCTCAGCAAAGGGAATAGTGATCACAATCTAAATGTTCTTCATGGGAGTTGTTTTGAAGGCAGAGAAGGAAAAGGATGAAGAAGGTGTACCTGTGACAGCTGGGGAAGTATCACAGGCAGTGTTCCAAAGATTTATCTTTCCCTGCTGTGAACACAGCATCAGCAAAGATGGGGAATGTTTATTTCTGATAGGCACAGGTGCTAATCTGTGCCTCACAGCGACATGAGAATAAGCATTTACTCCTTTTGAAACAACACCAAAAAATCTGAAGGGAAAGTCAACTAGAACCACCCCCAATACATTAACATATAATTAGAACTCCAAAGTAGCTGAAATTACAAAACCTGATTCTGCTGCAAACAGAGGTAGAGAAACATGATTAGACTTCCTACCTATATTAACATTATTTTTATTCCCTTTAATGGAAAAGCATGATGCTAGAGGATACTTTTCACTGAATAAAACATTTCTGTAAGGGTACTAAATGTGTTAGGTCTCCAAGTTTACACATCAACTGAGATTCCCTTTACTGGAATGAACTCCACCACTTATTCATATAGAAGCCCTCACTATTTGAATGTGATGCCAAGTCACAGCTCAGTAACACTCAAACACTATTTGGAAGATGTATTTTCAACTAAGAAATATTTACTTAAGCTTTAGGGCAGCTCACTAGCTCAACCAAGAGATGTTCATCTCATAACTCTTCCTCAAAAGATCATGTTAGGTTAAACCTTAGGTTTAACCTAACCATACTAGTCACCATTACAAATTAATCTACACAGAGAGAAAAATCAAAGTTAACTTAGCATGGATTATTGTTTGTTTGTTCTTAAATACATTGATTATTCATTCAGAAGATGAGTGAAAGTTATCCTGGCAGGTGACACAGAATATGTGAGGGAACACACAGACGTGTTAGAGTGCAAACATTAATCCAGCTGAGATATCCTAGCTCATGATTTGCCAAGGTAAGGGTGAAACACAACCTCAGGATGCTGCACTGGATGCTCTGAAACACTCACTTCTTTTCCTCCCTGCTCTCCTTTGGATGTGTTCTGAAGCAATTTGAACCTTAAATCAATCTCCCCTTGTGTGACCTCTAACTCTTTCTGACTGAGTGACCCTAGAGAAAGAAGGGTCAGTGGAATTATGCACTGCAGTCCATGAACACAGCTGAAGACATCAGTACCAAAAAGACAGGGCTAGGGGAAGAAAAAAGGAAAAAAAATGGCCTCAAAGGAAAATCTCTTGCCAAACAAGAAAGACGCAAAGCATTTGCCACAGCTCTATTATTGGCTCTCTCATCAGCCACAACAATGAAATGAATGACTTGGAAAAAACCTTCCTAAAAACCCCACAATTTTCTTTTTAAACTCTGAATGAAGAAAAAAAAATACTCCACACCCATGCTTCATGTTTTCTTGTTTGTTTAAAGGCCATGTTCCCAAGGGCAGTAGATGAGCATATCTGCATATTTGGAGCCACAAATCTGTGCCGAGGCGCACTGAAGTGGAGCCTGTACAATTAAATTGCTACATATGCACAAATATACACTGAGGATCCCAGGGAAACTATGGCAACCACTAGTCCTCCAGGTTGTGATTCCTTTGTCCCTACCTTACTTTGCTCTTCCAGTCCTTCCCAACCAGGACAAGAAAAAGAATAAACAGAAGTATTAATGAGGTCGGGATTGGACCTGCAACAAAGGAGCTGGAAAGGCAAAGAGAGCTGCTCACAGGCTTGAATCTGGAAGCATTCTAAAGGAAAAACTTTTCAGTGGAGTTGTACAACAGTGATGAATGGGATACAGGCAGCCCTGGGGTACAAAGTCCTGCCTAGGAAACCAGGGTTAGAGCACCCAGAGTGCCACTGAATCACTTGCTGGAGCACTGTCACAACTGACTTTTAATTTGCATGCCTTATGAGGTTTTGGCCAGCTGAGATACTTACAGCCTGATTTTCAGAACTGCTGAGCCACCCCAGCTCCCAGTCCTTTTTTCACTGGCCAAACACTTGGACATCGCTCATAAGTATTTAAAAATAGCAAGGACACTGTCCAAGTATCAAAGTATACCTTTTATCTATCCTAAATCATGCTTTGAAAGTCTTTTGGGCCCTCTGTGAGGGTAATTGATGCTTGCAAAGTCCTCTGGCATCCTCAGATGGAGAGCCTGGTAGAAGAGTAAAGCATTCCCTATTTTCATGTTTATATTTAGCTTCAGGGAGAAGGGCCTTTTCATGTAAGGTAGTGTTTATTGACATTTAGAGCAGAAATGTCACTGATAGTAAAAATCAGTAGTTTTTTTCACTCCCTACTAGCCTGAACTGTGGGGCTTTTTTCATAGTTGTATTTCAAGTAGCATTTGCACAGAAGTTTATACTATAACAACAGGTCCTTTCTCTTTCCACTGTCACGTTAACTTCCCCTCTTGATCAATATATTACAACAAGGTCAACCCCAAATCAAAAGGAATTGTACTTCATTACTGACTGCAGAGGAAGATAACAAACCAAAGACAGTTTTTGCTCCTGTGAACCTCAGAAAACTCTGTCTTTTCCACATGGGGGATGTCAATTTGTATTTCTGAAGTCACACGTTGTCAAACATATGCATACATAAACACACATACATCTCTGTCTTTTCCCTTCCTTGGAATCTAAATTATCTAAAAGAAAAACTCCAATGGATGCATTCCAATCATACCTCCCACCTTCTTTTCACCTCCACTTTTCAGTCATTTAAATCTGGTTTATTTCTAATCTTCCCTGAAATCTTAGACAGCAACAGACTCAGTATGAAGATCCCTACAGAAAAGGTGATGTACACACAGGGGAAAAAGACAAAACCCTCTCTGCCAAGCCCACCTTTCCAGCCTAAAGGAAATGCAGATCTTTCAAACAGAGAAAGAGACTGGCTCATCCCTCAGAGCTTTTTTAAAGCAATATTGGGCACTTCATAATGTTTCCACACAGTCTATGCTCTTTTTTTCTCCCCTAACTTCTTGGTGTATCACACAGAAAGATGCTGGAGGCTCCCTGCTCCTCTGAGGAGAGGACATTGCCACACATTTTAGTTACAACTTCTCTCATGCATTGCCAGCTGCTACTGCTCCTGCTGGGGTTCTTGAGTTTTCTGTTTGGGTTTTTTTTGTTGGCTTAAGCAGTGTATTAAATTTTACCATTCAAAAATGCTATTTAGCACAAGCTCTAAAGAAATCCTCCTCACTCCTCAGACAGGCAATTGATGTTGATGGAGAAGAGCAGTTCTACCACAACTTCCTAAGTTTAAGCCAAAGAAGAATTCTGACAGAGAAGAATCAAAACAAAATAAATTCCTCCTAGCGATCCATTTCTCTCAAAGTTTAATCCTAATTCTGACCTGAATTTTGTCAGTAGTTAGAGACAAACTGCTCAGAGAAAACATCTACCACAGTATTTTGAGGCAGCAGGGAGTCTGAAATTCTGTGATCTGCTTTTATTATTGTATTTATTTATCAATACTGTAATTATGGAACTTAATTTGGTTTTTCCCTATCCTCAGTCTGTCTCCATACCATTTTCTATTCAATTTCTGCTCATCTCTGTATTTCCTGCTAAATGCATGTAGCATCCACAAAATGACACCATGCCTCACAGCCTTGAGAGCAAGACTACTGTGGAAATGAAGGAGCATTTAGAAAATAGACTTAATTTCAGAGCCTGATTTTGCTATCAGCCTTACTTCCTTTGTATCACTGTATACCATTTGTTCCAAGTGACCTGATTAAGCCCAAGAATGCTTCTAGGGAGGGCAGCTGACAGCAATCCCTGTACACAGAGGGGATGGAGCCACTGCTGCAGCCCCACACACAACTCTGAGCAGGAGTTTGCAAAAAGACCCTGTGCCAGACTTACTTCATGCCAATGTCAGAGCTTTCTGGGGTTAATTTGCACTCCCAGTTACAAGAGAAAATAGCCAGCAGATGCTACTGAGAATGCAAAAGCACTTCACCTTGTACTTGCAGCCCAGATCTTCCCCCAAAACAGAGCAGCAATGGCTTGATCTCACCCTCAGCTTTTTTCCTGTGCCTGGACTCTCAGGATGTACTGCAGGTGTTCAGTGCTTTTGGCCACCTAGAAGGTGTGGTGTGCAGGGTGGAAAGTCAGGGAGACTGGCCACCCTGCTGTAGCCCTTTCCTGTATGATTGTGCAATTACTCACACTTCAGCAGAGACTCCAGAGCAGCAGTGGAGATTTTGTTAAACAGCTCCAAATCTACAGTAGCAGATGGAATGATAAAACCTTTCAATAATTAAAAGTACACACGACTAAAGCAGATTACACAGAACTGCACTCTGAATTCTTCCTAAGCCTTGATTCTAGCTGGTAGCACTGGGTATTTTTATGAAGGAAATCACTGGTGGCCTTGAAGGCACTTGTCTGAATTTATCTAAGAGAGGAACTAATTTACTGCAGCTCTATTAAAAATCTCTCTAAACAGCAACAGCTGAACAGCTCAGCAGTCATTGGCCATTAACATCATTGCCAGGCTCCTTTGCTAGGATCAGTTGGGAATGAGAAAGCTTCTTTACTATGCTTGCAATTCAAACCTAAACAGGCACATCAGTAACTAAAAACCAGAATGCCAGATCCAGACAGACTGGGTCAGAATAGGTCCAGGCTACATGAACATGCCTCCAAAATCTCTGGTTCAGAAAGACATTAAATAATGGATGGGAAGGCAAAATTGAACTTGAGCAGCTGGCTTGGGGAACTGCCTTTCCCTCCTTCAGTCCACAGCAGTGAAACCCTACCTAGCCCTCATCTGCAGCACAGCACTCGCCTGGGCATTTCCTAGAGCCACTGATACTCTCTACACTGGAATTTACACAGAGAAATATCAACTCTAATGCTCAGCTCTATGTGATGGAGCTGAAATGAGAAATGTTCAAATAGGCAAGGACAGCTTCAACCAGGTAGAAACCTACATGCTGTTTCCAAAGCCATTCAAAACCTGTTTCTTCCCTCCTGACTTAAGAAGTCTTTTAAGGGTCTGTGTTGTTTTGGTTTAGGTTTAAGTCTGCAGAGGGTATAGCTAGCAAACACTGAATCCTTTGGTTATTTCTCGAGACTAAGAGACTGCATTTCCAAATTACATATATTTTTTCCAGAAGGTTTGGTTTCTCAAGGTTTTAGCAATATCATGGAGAAGTTAAAAAAAAATTAAAAAATAAAAAAGAAAAGGAAAAGAAGAGCCCCTTACCTGTGGCAGAGTGCAGGCTCTCCAAGCTCCAGTACCTGGACAGGACACCTCTCATGCCACCACCACCACCACCGCACACCACCCCGCTGCTGTCGGAATCCGAGCCCGGGGAAAAAGCGGAGCTGCCGCTGCTGCTGCTGCAGTTCTCGGCACTGTGTGCCCCGCTGGACTCGCTGGGGCACTGCTGGGTCCTCATGCGGGCAGGCGGGCGGGGGAGCCGGCGGCTCGGCGGCAGCGGCGGGGCAGCGCTCTCCGGAGCTCGGGCAGCGCTCTCCGGAGCTCCGGCCGCGCTCTCCGGAGCTCGGGGAGCGCTCCCCCTGACTCC